>APFE030999002.1:2612-14109 GCA_000404065.3 Pinus taeda | reverse complement strand
AGATGTGGAGAGCCAAGATTTGATGCTGTTAATTATTTCTTGTCAGGTTTGGAACCGATGCATGATGCTTACTTATGATGGCACCTCTTTCTAGAATTCGTTAAACCCATAGTTTTGTATAATTATGTATACATTGAATACTGAAAAATGAGACATATTATGGGATAGGCTACCACAAAAAACTAACCTATATTATGAGAGTAACGTCACCAACTAAAGATATTGTAATAAAGGTGAAACAATTGATTCATATTCTACTAGATAAGTTGCAACTAACCCATCTATGAATAGAACACACCCTTCATTAATACCTAGCATCTTTATCCTTACTAGCATCTCCAGCAGTACCCAATAGTAACAATACACCCACATTCAATATGACTTCTAGTACACCATAACATTGGATCCCCTAGTATGTATAAGCAAGGAAAATACTACCTAAGACACATATTACAAGGTGCCACACACGACACTAATTACATGTGAGGGGTACCAATTAGGAGTGCTTGAGTGATTGAATCACTGGTTCAAAGAAAGCACCAAGTTCAAGTCGAACTAAGCCCACGTTGTCTGGTCCCACCCCTCCATGTCTTAAATATATAGAGTAAGTCTAAAGGTGCTAAAGAAAAAAGAAATCGACATCATTTTGCATATGGGTAAATGCCCAAAATTGGAGCGAGGGTACGAGCTGCTTGCCCAACAACCTAAGAAGGAGGACATGGAAGGATTCAATAATAAAAAATTCATTGGTATATGGCTTACATTGAATTGAGCCAAAATAAGTTGACTGGAGTGATTCCTCCTGAACTGGAAAGTATTGCCTATCTCGATGTTCTTCATCTATCCCATGATGCCCTCACAAGGATGATCCCCCTATAATTGCAAAATTGTGCTCCATTAGAATGTTTCAATGTCTCCTTCAATCATCTCTAAGGCCCTGTGCCTTCATATTGGCTTTTCAGAAGCATGGACAATACCAGGACTCTATGGTATAGACCTAGAAGAGTCTCCATGCATGAATTTAAATGACCCTTACCTCACTTCTTCCTCATATTGCACACCAGATACTAAGAAGACATTTCAAAATATATGGGAGATTATATGGTTGCCTAGTCTAGAATTATTCATTCTCATAGTTGGCAAGGGAGGCCTTGTTTATGTTAATGATTTTAAATAAGTTTAAGCCTCGATATGGTCTATATTTTTTACATATAGGTTTGGATATCAAATATTTCAATATGTATGGTGAAAAGAGCACCTAGATCTAGAAATCAATTCATGATGCATGATAAACTTTTGTAGTAGTTTTCCAGCGTTCCCTGTAGCATAATTCAATACGTTTTGAAGGCTTTGAAGTCACTACAAATATGATGTAAAACAAAGCTCTTGTATACTAGCACCATATCTCATGTTATCATAACTGGTTTGAAGTGAGATAACATGTGCCATATTGATGAGTAAGAGCAGCAAAGGAGGCATGTTCGTGGACTGTTGTTGTTCCAGAATACAAAATTAAATGAGAATGATGATGATAATTTTCTTTGTGGTGTTATGATTATGAGGGAATTCAATGCTTTGACACTTCAGTTTTCCATGCTACATAAACACTTACCCACATCTTTATCCATTTTCTCGCTTTCAAAGTTTATGATGAATATGTATTCGTTTACCAGGATTATTGTCTGTTTTCAAGTAATTGTTTCCCAAAAAAAATTTCTCCTATGAATTAGATTTTTAAAATATGAGAGAATCAGATAGCCATAAAGGTTTTGATGTAAAACTTCTGACGAGAACAAGAACAATTCATTCAACTACAAAATTAAGTTTTGATAAATTTAATAAAGCATTTGACCTATCTGCAAGTAACCAGTTAGTTGCACTTAACTTTCTTCTCCAACCAGTTCATAAGATAAATCCCTTATAATCTTACAAACTTTCCCACTCTGCATAGAGTCAGGATTCAACAAAACAAGTTTAGTGGCAACATTCATTTTGGATTTGGAAAGCTTGAAAACTTGTCCTTTGTATACATGTAATGGAAAAATCTCATTAGATATTTACCTTCTTATCTCTTTAATTCACCTACACTAGACTACCTAAATGTTTCTTATAATCCTCTCTAGGGCAACCTTCCTCCAAATATATGGGCTACACCAATCCTACAAATATTTTTAGCAACTTTTGAAAATTTATCAAGAAATCTTCCTTCCTTTGCACATTACAATTTTGTATAGAAATTTGAACTGTAGAGCAATAGGATTTCTGTTAGCATCCCCAGAAACATTGTCAAATTCCAAAAGCTGGTGTACATTGAATTGAGGCAAAATAAGTTGACTGTATTGATCCCTCCTTAATTAGAAAGTCTTCCCTATCTCAGAGTTCTTCATCTGTCCCATAATGCCCTCACCGGGATGATTCCCCTAGAATTCCAACATCGTGCTCTCTTAGAATGTTTCAATGTCTCCTTTAATCATCTCTAAGGCCATGTGCCTTCAAATTGGTTTTTCAGAAGCATGAACAATAATGTTTTCATAGGAAACCCAGGTCTCTATGGCAGAGTCCTAGCAAAGTCTCCATTCATGAATTTAAATGACCCTTACCTCACTTCTTCCTCATATTGCATGCCAAATACTAAGAAGAAATTTCATAATATATGGGAGATTATATGGTTACCTAGTCTAGCAGTATTTATTCTCATAGTTGGAAAAACATGCTACTATAACTGGTTTATAGGTCATGCTGGTGGTAGGAAATACAGGGAGGAAAATCTTGAAGAGGAGAAATGGAAGATGTCTGCCTTCCAAGAACTGAGCTTTACAATAGAAGATGTTCTGGATCATTTGGAGAGTGCTCACATACTGGCACAGTTTATAGAGAAGAAATGCCAGGAGCTAAAGTGATTGTTGTGATGACGCTGTGGGGAGTTGATAAAGAAGAGATTAATCGGAGGAGAGAAGTATTAGCAGAGGTTGAAATTCTCAACCTACACTATGAAGAGTATCTAGTAGAATCTTACATGTCTCTGTAAGGCCAATATGGTTGCAACACTATGAGCTTTTATGATACTGTGAGGGTCCTTTACCAATTTGATATTATGTGTCCCTCAAAGGCATCTTACAATTGATCATAAGCCTTGGAAAAATGCTTTGGCCCAAAATTGTGCAAAATCCAAACACATATGCAAGTGTCATTGGAAATACTTACGATGTCAACATATGTTGCAAATGATAATTACATATATTTTTAATTATTATTTATTATATTTATGATAACTTATTCTCTTAGTTTTTAAATATTATTAATTTATTATTTTGGCATGAAGATTATTTTCATTGAGTACTTTTATAAATTAGCATAAGAATATTTTTCTTTATCATTTGAACCTTACAACTAATCCATAGATAAAATAAATATATTTTAAATTCAAAACACATTTTAATTCCAATATCAACTAATCCATCGATAAAATAATTATATTTTGAATTCAAGCATATTTTAATTCCAATATATTTTTTACATTATATGAATATGGTGTGTATATTTATGAATTAAAATTATCAATCCACTAGGCTATATTGTGATAAATTCTTATGATAAATATAATTTGAAGGGTGATTTTAATTTTCGCCTTTTTTACTAAAATTTAGTGCTTACAATTTTGGATAAAAATAAGATTTATTGTTATTTAAAAGTGGTTTTTAAATACATAAATGGATTCAATTTTGTAAACTCTTCGAGTACTAGAATTTTGTAAATTACATAGCTCACTTATGATTTTAAGTTCCTATAAAATTTATAACAAAGTGAATAAGGAAAACATACTAATAGGAATATAAAAAACATCTAATATTTAGATATGTGTTATTTAAATACCAAATTTTGGTAAATAATAAATTATGATTAATGAATAATTGAAAATTTGTGTTGAAATTAAAATGTATGACTAAAACTCTCTTTATGTTTCATATATAAAATTGAGATATTCAAAATATAATACATGAATAAAGTAAAGTAAATAAATAAATATAATTACTTAAGCATATAATTTATTAGCATATTCATAAAAATTAAAGTAAAGTAAATAAATAAATATAATTACTTAAGCATATATTTATTAGCATATTCATAAAAATTTAAATTCAAAGTATTATAATTTAAGAATATTTCCAAAATAAATTTTAAAATTTAAAGTAGTCTACCCAATGCCTCCTTTCCCTAGGAATTGTCTAAACCCACGTCCCCATGAGGTTCAATTAGGTCCCAACACCATAGACTCTCCAATTCCTCCTTTCCCTAGGAGCTCTCTATACCTCCTTTCCCTAGGAATCTCTAATGCCTCCTTTCCCTAGGAGCTCCATAAAACCCAAGTCTCCATGAGGTTTCATTAGGTCTCAATATCATAGATTCTCCACTGCCTCTTTCCCTAGGATCTCTGTAAATCCAAGTCTCCATGAGGTTCCATCAGCTCTTAATGCCATAAACTCTCCAATGCATCCTTTCCCTAGGAGCACTCTAAACCCAAGTATCCATGAGGTTCCATTATGTGCCAACACCATAGAATCTGTAATACCTCCTTTCCCTATGAGCTATCTAAACCCAGGTCTCCATGAGGTTTCATCAAGTCGCAACACTATAGACTCTCCAATTTGCCCTTTCCTCAAGAGCTCTCTAAACCCATGTCTCCATGAGGTTTTATCAAGTCCCAACACCATCGAATCTCCAACACCTCCTTTCCCTAGGATTTTTCTAAAATAATTCTCCATGAGGTTCCATCAAGTCCCAACACCATAGACTCTCCAAAGCCTTCTTTCCCTAGGATTTATCTAAACACAAGTCTTCATGAGGTTCCATGAGGTCCCAACACCATAGAATCTCTAACGCCTAGTTTCCCCAATAATTCTCTAAACTCAATTCTCCATGATGTTCCATTAGGTCCCAATACAATAGACTCCCCAATGCTTCCTTTCCCCAAGATCAATAAAAACTCAATTCTCCATGAGGTTCCATTAGGTTCCAACACCATAGACTCTCTAATGCCTCCTTTCCCTAGGAGCTCTCTAAACCCAAGTCTCTATGAGGTTCCATTAGGTCCCAACAACATAGACTCTCCAATGCCTCCTTTTCTGACGATCTCTCTAAATCTAAGTCTCCATGAGGTTCTATTAGCTCCCAACACCATAGATTCTCTAAGGCCTCCTAGTGCCATGAGCTCTCTAAACCAAAGTCCCCATGAGGTTCCATCAGGTCCAAATAGGTCCCAACACCATAGATTCTCTAATGCCTCCTATCGCCACAAGCTCTCTAAACCCAATTGTCATATCGTAGTCCCATTGACCCTAAAAGAACAGTGAAATAGCTAAGCAAAAAGGCTCAAAAAGTACTCCTCAGTCCCACTTCTATCAAGCATAAAGTGCCTTCTAGTCCTAATTCTATCTCATTCCGCTATCCATTAAAATTTGTCAATAAAGTTCCTTGTAAATTAAATCATTCTAGTCATCCATATAAAATACTATGTGTTAACGTATTTGCGTTATAATCACAAATTTTTAAGCTACAAGGATCTAATAGCATGTGATCTGACTCCAATACATTTATGTCCTTAGGTTTTATTTTGAGAAATAACATGTCAATGTTTCTCTATATCATTTACTACTAATTATGTTTCACTTTTAATTTACCTTAACAAATCAATTATTAGAGAAATCGTTCACTAGTTTAATGAGATGTAATGTAGATATCATATATACTGTTGTTTTTTTTCACATATTTATGTTTCATTAATTTAATTCAACTTAACAAAATATTATTACAAACATTATTCCTTATTCTAACCTGACATGAATGTATTAATTTAGTTTATCATAAAAAAATTGTTACATTATTGACTTGTATTATAAAATGCCAATTGTTCATAGAGTTAGATTTGATTTAAAAAATAAATTTGGTTGTACGTAAATATTCCATATATCATCATGGTGATTTTTCTCTATGAACTATGTTTATTTTACTCTATCTAATAAAAATTTTATTTGAAAAACAGCAATTTATTTATTATAATAATTTCACTTTTTATCTTGTAAGAATGAAAAGTTAATATTGGTATATATATTTGTCTCTTTATTATAATTACACCATAAGGTGTTCTCTCTAGGAAGAACTCCCCCATCTATCACTTTGTGCTCTTTTTCCCTGTCAGGTCTAATGTTAGACGATTGAAAGTTCTTGCACCATTAGATTCCACTGCTTTAACTGTCAACTGAATCTTGATTTGTAAAATGGTTCAACTTGTTAATATTTATTATAACCCATTAACATATTGTAGGTACTTGGCCAGTAAGGAATTCATTCCTTCCAGTGATTAAAGTTTTTCAACACATTTCTAGCTTCTAAAGCTTTGGAAGGAAAACCCCATTTGGAAGCACTATCTATGGGGAATTGAAAGAGCTACGACTCTAGTGGTCTTTGCAGTTCACCCATATGAGATCACTAACTATGTGTGCTACAGATAGGATTTTTTGAGGAGGCCCAATAGAGAATGTTTTACAAAATTAAGAGTGGCTATCGTACTTGCACTAGTGACCGCTTGCCTTTCTGTTCATTACGCATTACCCACTCCGCATTCACCAATCTTCCCAGACCAACATATCTCAAGATGGCCTAGTCTAACGTCACCTAGGAAAAAAAAATGTATTTAGTTCGTCTGCATACACCATATTCTACAGCAGTCCCCAGTAACATGCATTCTCCCATTCCCACTTTCTGTTCAATATCCAATATGATTTTTGTTTGAATTCCATTCAATCCCACCAATGGATTCTTCCATTCAATCCCACCAATGGATTCGTTTTAGTTTTTGGGATGTCTTCTTTTATATTTTGGAATCGATGGAGGACATATTATTGGAGGGTGGTGTAGAGTTTGGAGTTGGCGTGGGGAGGGTATGATGGCAGGGAGGGCCTCGACTGATATCAAAATATTGATAGCTACGTATTTGACCAATAAAACATTGTTGATCGGGGCTTTGAAGCATATTTTTTGTCCCTCTATCTGGGTTCTGATCTCCCTGTAAAGATCTATCTGGTAGGAAGTTCAAAGCTCGATAGAAGGTCGATATCACATCTTAGGAGGTTCTCATTCCCACTATCCAATACAAGGGGAGAATGAAAGAAATATGCGCATATAAAAACATAGGAAAATAACACATCATAGATGTAGATGTGGAGAGCCAAGATTTGATGTTGTTAATTATTTCTTGTCAGGTTTGGAACCGATGCATGATGCTTACTTATGATGGCACCTCTTTCTAGAATTCGTTAAACCCACAGTTTTGTATAATTATGTATACATTGAATACTGAAAAATGAGACATATTATGGGATAGGCTACCACAAAAAACTAACCTATATTATGAGAGTAACGTCACCAACTAAAGATATTGTAATAAAGGTGAAACAATTGATTCATATTCTACGAGATAAGTTGCAACTAACCCATCTATGAATAGAACACACCCTTCATTAATACCTAGCATCCTTATCCTTACTAGCATCTCCAGCAGTACCCAATAGTAACAATACACCCACATTCAATATGACTTCTAGTACACCATAACATTGGATCCCCTAGTATGTATAAGCAAGGAAAATACTACCTGAGACACATATTACAAGGTGCCACACACGACACTAATTACATGTGAGGGGTACCAATTAGGAGTGATTGAGTGATTGAATCACTGGTTCAGAGAAAGCACCAAGTTCAAGTCGAACTAAGCCCACGTTGTCTGGTCCCACCCCTCCATGTCTTAAATATATAGAGTAAGTCTAAAGGTGCTAAAGAAAAAAGAAATCGACATCATTTTGCATATGGGTAAATGCCCAAAATTGGAGCGAGGGTACGAGCTGCTTGCCCAACAACCTAAGAAGGAGGACATGGAAGGATTCAGTAATAAAAAATTCATTGGTATAGGCAGAAGCTGTTTTCCAAGCAGTATGCTCAATACCAGTAGATGTAGAGTTATTTGTTGAAGAAAGACCATCTTAATCCAGTTATAATAGTTATAATTTTTTGGAAGATTGACATTATTTTATTTATATGAAAATAATTTTTACATTTATATTAAAGTTGGCTTTGATGTTCTTGCATTCAAACATCATGGACAATAGTAGTTGAAAAGAAAAAAGCATAAAATATAAAACTAACAATTGCACCACAGGTTGCAAAGGAAACATGCATTAAAGGAATACACTTAACCATAGAAGAAATATCAATTGTTACATAGAGACATCTAAGTCATATATGTACTTACACAAACTATTTCAATAACTTTATCAACATGACACATATTAATTTTAGATTTATGAAATATTTAGTTCAACATTTAGGAATCTATGAATTTTCTTTATTAAAAATAACGAAATACATTTAAATAAAATGTCTATTTTAGTAAAGATAATAGTTACAAAAGTAATTGTATGTTTTTGATTTGTTTAATTAATTAAAATAAAATAAAAATTATTTAAGAAATAATAAAATATGAAACAACTCTCAATTATCATATTATATATGAATTTGTAATAGCAACTTCCTTGTTGAGTATTAAATGGTTAAATGGTTTATTTTTGTCCTTTTCATCATAATTTAGAGGTACAAATTTTCAAAACATAACAATTTCTAATTATTTAAGCTATTCTTTAGAATGTAAATAGAATAGTAGGAATGTGATTAATTATAAAATATTTCTAAGAAACGAAATCAAATAAACTAATGAAATTTAAAATATAAAGTTTGAACCTTGAAGTACTTTACATTTGATAATTGAATCTTTACAAATATAAGAATTTAGAACAAATTTTTTGTTTGACATGCCTGCACTAGAGTGATCTATAGCACATTAAAGGCATAATCTTAACCATGGAAGAAATGCCAATTGTCTAAACAATGATATATAGCACATTAATGGAATAAGCTTAAACATGGAAGAAATATCAATTGTCTAAACAATGATATATAACACATTAAAGAATCATATATAACACATTAAAGGAATAAGCTTAACCATGGAAGAAATACCAATTCTCTAAGCAATAATATATAGCAAATTAAAGGAATAAGATTAACCATGGAAGAAATACCAATTGTCTAAACAATGGTATATAGCACATTAAAGGAATAAGCTTAACCATGGAAGAAATATCAGTTGTCTAAGTTGTATATTATGAACATGACACATATTAATTTTAGATTTCTGAAATATTTGGTTCGATTTAGGTTTTTTTTTGTATGTTCATGTTTTGTTTAATTATTTAGAAAATAAAATAAAAATAATTTATGAAAGAATAAAATATAAACTAACTATCAATTATCATATCATATATGAATTTGTAACAGTAACTTGAAAGTGAAGATTAAATGGTTTACTTCTTGTCCTTTTCCATTTGATAAGAAAAGTGTGATACTATGTAATTTTCTCTACAAATGTGATGGCATTGTTGGCATTATGATTCAGGTGTTGTCCTTGATGGCAACTCACTCATAGGTTTGATACAGGTGATGGAAACTTAGTCAGATGACAGATCAGAATGCAGCAAGTCAAGAGAGAGGTATACGCAGGTTGACCGCGATGAAAGTGCGTATATACACGGGTAATCAGAGAAAAAGGCGCGTATACGTACACACGCAGGTTCATAGAAGGAAAGGCGCGTACATGTCGGAAAACTAAGTTTTGATTTGGTCCATGGTATTTTGGTATTGGTCCATGGTATTTGGTCCAAAGTGACGACCCAAGGTATTGGGTCCAAGGTATTGGTTCTACATGGTTTTGGATCATGGTATTGAGAGAAGCCTAAACTTATATAAGGAGAAGAACATTAGGTCAAGTGTGTGCAAGTGTGTGTGCAAGAGTGAGCAAGTGATGAACATCTGATAAAGTGTGGGATCCAGATGCTGGTAATGGGCTGGTGATGGCTGGCTTAATCTGAACCAAGGAGGCACTCATGTGAAGTATTATGAATGATGGATTGGGATCTCTAGGCTTGGAATGATTATCTTTATATGGGTTGAGTATGGATAGACTAGATCTATTGACACATGTTTACGAATGTTATGATTTGGGTATGTTTTGATGTCTGAAATAGCTGCAAAGTTATGAGGTTGAATTTGCAAATATGTACGCAGGTTGTCATTGGTAAAAGAGCGTATACACACAGGTTGGGTTCGTCCAAGTAGCGTATACAGTTTGAAGTATGATATTTGAAGTGGCTATTGGATCTGGTTGTTGTTGCAGAGTTATGTAGACTGTGTTGTTCTCAGTGTTTCAGTATTGGGTGATTCAGAGAGTGGTGATTCAGATTATGATGTTGTGCTTCATGGATCCAGTATGAAAATTGATGAAACGTGGTCCCTGGATGATTGTAGGCCGGCACCTACGTACTAGTAAACATATTGGCCAGTACAAGAGCCAAGGGGGTTGTATCTCCCTTCCAGGAGTAGCTAGAAAACGAGTGAAGGTTGGAGCCTTCAGTAGGTCAGCGCCTATGTACTAGTAAATGGAATGGCTAGTACAAAAGCTAAGAAGGTTGTAGCCTTCTGCAGGTAGTAGCTTGCATACTGGTAAAGGACTGCACCAGTACATTGTAAAAGATGTTTCTTATTAAAAGAAGATAGAAACGAATTACAGCAGGTGGTTTTCACCCACATTGGGTTTCCACCTTATATCATGATGTTCATGTGTGCTCTTTATGTGTGATGATCTGTTCTGTTTACTGTTCATATGGTTAATAATATTCTGATGCATTCACTGAAGATAATCTCACTAAATGATAAATGTTACTGCATGTACACTAGTTGCATTTAACACAGTCGCGTATATATGCGGAAATCCTTAACCGAAGTTGCGTATATGAATCTGAGTATGAAAAATGAAAAAGTTTTATTGACGTGATAATACTGATTCACCCCCCCCCCTCTCAGTATTATTTCCAACAATTGGTATCAGAGCAGGTTCTTTGGTAGAAGCTTCATCGCTTGAACGAGATCCGTAGAACAAAGGGAAAGAAAGCGCGTCAAAAGAAGAAGACAGCTCCAAGGAACAATGAGAGCTTGCCGGTAAGTGGAAGCAAGTATTCAAATCCTGAATCACCTCAGATTGAAGATGGACAAGCAAATGAAGCATCAGATAAAATCATAGATCAAGAAGATCTACCTAGCAAAAGGGAGAATGCCCTCAAAGAAGAAATTATCAGCTTAAAGGCTCAGTTGGAATGTGCTTTCAGAATTCGTCAAATGTTGCAAGTGTTGAATGAAGAGCAAGAAAATGAGATTCTCAAACTAAGGCAACAAGTGGAAGAAGGAAGAAAGTCTGAAGAAACTTTGAAGAAGAAATGTTTGGAAAAGGAAGAACAACATCAGGATGAGGTAAATATCTTGAAAAGTAAATTAGAAGAGAAGGATAAACTATTGCAATTTCAAGATAGTACTAAGATTTTGGATGATATTC
>APFE030998992.1:0-12062 GCA_000404065.3 Pinus taeda | reverse complement strand
TCAACGACTTTTAACACAAAATATTTGAAATCTTCACAAAATGATGGTGACTAGAGTGACTCAAAAGAATCCATTATCTCAAGCATTTGTGGACCAAAGAGTTTAATGATCAAAAGAGTTTAGTGACATGAAACATTATAGACTTAATCGTTGATAAAATATGGAGGCATCTCGTGATCATGACTAAAATCCATTAATTGAAGCATTGATGGACAATTCTTGCAATTATTTAAAATTTAAAATATAAAGAAAAAAACGAGAGAGGAGATGGTAACGAAATCATAGACATATGAACCATTGAAATAATATTAGACATTTGATGGTAAATATAAACATTCATCCTACAACTAAATATAATATAATTTCAAATCAAAATAACAAAAACATTGAAGCCTCACAAGATTGGTGCCCAAAAACTAATAGATAAATAATTTTTTTTCGATAATATATGCCAAAAGTGATGTTAATGGAACCTAAAAACAAAATAGAAAGGCTTTTGAGGATGCTAACTAGCCATTAATGTTAATCAAATTTAAAATAAAAATATTAAAAAACTATCATAAATCATTTAAGTTTTAATAAAATAAATCACCATTATAATATTCAAAAACAAAATAGCAAAAACGTGGAAAGTTCACAAGGTTAGTGCACAAAAAAATATGGAAAAATATAATAAAATTAATATTACATGAAATAATGAAATATAAAATTAAAATATAAATAGAAACCGTTAATAAATATAAAGGAAAAAAGAGCATACTGATCAGTGTTGATATTAATGAAATTTTGAATTAACAGGAAAAGGAATACGGTAAGACAGTCTCACGAAAATTATAAACTGACCGTTGAGAAAAAACAAGATTATCAAAAGCATGGAGTAACTGAAGCATCGACAGACAGACGATGGAGAAAAGCGCTTAATGATTCTGACATAATAGCGATATAATCATAGAAAAACAAAAGCATCTGGTGATTGTGACTGAAATCGATTAACCCATCAAGTGAAGCACTAATGGACCGTTCTAACCGTTATTGCAATTATTTTTAAATTTAAAATGAAAATAGAAAAGTTCTTACATTTTTTTTTAAATTTAGAATGAAAGTAGAAAAAGCACCATGGAGGTTCCTTAAAGCAAATACAGAATGAACCGTTGAGAATATATAACTCCTTCCAGGCCTGTGGAGTTTAAATGACGTCTATGTGTGATAGAGGAGGACGGTTCACTGCATCGGTGGCAAGCAGATCCTCCAGTAGAGAAAGCAACTTTAATACAAAGTTAATGAGCAGTCATTGGTTGGAAGAACTCCAGGAAGTCCAACCTGCTATAGGATTCCCACAAAATGTAACATCAAACATTGCCCCGCTTCTTCCTCGCTTCTTCATGTTGTGTTTCGTTGGAACGCTTCCTATTTGTGTGTCTCTCTGCTTTAGTCGTCTAGGTCCGAGGTCGTATTTGTCTCTTTGGGTTTTGTATCTATAATTTGATATACCAGGATGGTGGTTTGAAGGAGAATTGGATTTGGGAGCAATAGAGAAAGCTGGATTGGAGGAGAATTGGATTTGGCAGCAACAAAGAAGGCTGCTCTGTAATTACAAGTAAGATAACCTCGACCGAATATCATTATTATTGCCGAAATTTCTTTCTCAATTAACTCCTAGCGTTTCTTTTTAAATTATATTGATGGGCTTGGTTTGCAACCATATACTTTCGTTTTTAATTACTGGTACAATATATATGAAAGGTTTGAATTATAGATTTGAATTCTAGCAAATGTAATTCATATTAAATTTTAATGTCTTGCAAAAGTGAAGGAGCCGCTTGTACCATCTTTTGGTGAATAATTAATGAAAGTTCATTCATCCATTTTCTTATCTGTTGTAGAATACTGTGATTAAATTTCCATTTAGCAAAATATATCGTGACTTGAATCCCATTGCGTGAGTCATCTGCCATCGCTCGGACCCTTGCCTTCACCGCGGGATCAATGAACATCAAGGAAGGGCAGACGGAGGCAGTCAGGCTGCTTAAGGCTTTATATTTTGTATGCTTTCATTTAATGGTTTCATGGATATCAATGGTTCCTGTATAATGGTTTCCTATATAATCGATATCTGTCTTTTTTCTCTCTGCATGAATTAATTTCAGAGTTTCTTATTAAATTTTCTCTGAAGGGTTTAGGTTTGAATTTCCTATGTTCTCCTTGGGGCTTACCTTTCCTCCATTCTGAAATTCCTCTGTTTTCCTTGGACAATTTGGGTTCGCTCTCATGTTTATATTTGAATTTTGCCCGAAATCCAAACTATTCTATCATTTTAGCCATGTCTTTGCCTTGCAGGGTTTGGAGTTGACTTTCCCCTGTTTTCCTTGGACGATTTGCCTTGCAGGGTTTGGAGTTGACTTTCCCCTGTTTTCCTTGGACGATTTGGGTTCGCTTTGCTGCTTTATTCGAATTTTGCTTTAAATTCAGATCCGGACAGCCATAGCACTCAAACGAAACGCGAATACATGAGAGTTATCAAATGTTCTGCATGCCCCGATGGCTTCTCTGCACTTACAAGTAAAATATCATCGTTTCAGCTCTCTTTCATCTTTGAAAATTTGGCTGCAACTCCAGTTAATTGTGTTTTTCAATCTCCAAGGTTCACATTATTCTAATAACCTGCTTACTTTGTTAGAGGGTTTGAAATATGGTTTTCATATTAGTTTAGTTATTTACCTTTTTCTGTGTGCTATTCTATACTCCTAGGCCCTAGTCCTCCGCCCTAGTTTTTTTTTTTCCGCCCTAGAATATTTTGAGCCATGAAAATGGATGTTACATATATAATAAATTATATATTAGAGATTTTTATTGATTTATAAATCAAATTTGTTCATGTGTTTTTTCTTATATTGTTATGGCTAGGATAGGTTAGGTTAGGCTAGGCTAGGTTAGGTTAGGTTAGTGTAGGCTAGGTTAACCTAGGATAGGTTAGGCTAGGCTAGGTTAGGATAGGCTAGCCCAAAGTAGCCTAAGTTAGGCTAGGTTAGGCTGGTTTAGGATAGGCTATGCTAGGCAAGGCTAGCTTAAACTAATGTATGCCATGCTAGGTTACTCTTCACAAGGCTAGGCTAGGTTAGGCTAGGCTATGCTAGGTTAGGTCAAGCTAGGCTAGGCCAAGCTATGCTAGGCTAGCCTACACTATGTCACGTTAGGACACGCTAGCCCAAGATAGGCTAGGTTAGTCTAGGCTAGGCTAGGCTGGGTTAGGCTAGGTTAGGTTAGGATAACTTAAGCAAGGCTCGATTAGGCTAGGCTAGGCTAGGCTAAGCTAGAGTAGGCAAAGCAAGTCAAGGCTAGGTTAGGCTACATTAAGGGAGGTTGGGTCAGGCTAGGCTAGGCTAGGTTAGGCCAGGCTAGGCTAGGTAAGGTAGGCTAGGCTAGGCTAGGTTATACTAGGATATGTTAGGATAAGTTAGGTTATGTAGGCTAGTTAGATCTAGTAGGCTAGGCAAGCTAGGTAGGTTCACTAGGCTAGGTAGGTGTGGTAAGATTAGGTTAGGTAGGCTCAGCTAGGGTAGGGTAGGATAGGCTAGTGTATGCTAGGCTTGGCTAGGCTATGTTAGCTTAGGTTAAGCTATACTAGCCTAAGCTAGGTTAGGTTAGGTTAGGCTATGTTAGGTAACGTTGGGGTAAAGTTAGGTTATGTTAGGCTAGTCTATTTAAGCTTAGGGAGGCTAGGTTAGGGTAGGATAGCGGAGGTGAGGTTAGACTAGGCTAGGTTAAGTAAGGTAGGCTAGGCTAAGTTACATAAGGTAGGCTAGGCTAGGCTAGGTTATGTTAGGTTATGTTAGGATACGTTAGGTTAGGTAGGGTAGGTAGATCTAGTAGGATAGGCAAGGTAGGTAGGTTCACTAGGCTAGGTAAGCTCGCTAAGCTAGGTAGTCGTGGTAAGGTTAAGTTGGGTCGACTCAGCTAGGCTAGGGTAGGATAGGCTAGGCTAGGTTAGCGTAGGTTAAGCTAGACTAGCGTAATCTAGGCTAGGTTAGGTTAGGTTAGGCTAGGTTTGCCTAGGCTAGGTTAGGCTAGGCTATGTTAGGTAAGGTTGGGGTAAGTTAGGTTAGGTTAGGCTAGTCTATTTAAGCTTAGGCTAGGCTATGCTAAGCAAGGCTACTCGAGGCTAGGCTACCTTATGTTAGGCTAAGCAACGCAAGGCTACCTTAGGCTAGGCTAGGCAAGCCTAAGCTAAGCAAGGCTAGGCTAGGCTAGGCTATGCTAGGCTAGGCTAGGCTAGGCTAGGTTAGTCTAGGCTATGCTATGCTAAGCTAGGTTAGGTTAGGTTACACTAGGCTAGGTTAGGGTATGCTAGGCTAGGTTAGGCTGGGCTGCGCTAGGTTCTTCTCGGCAAGGTTAGGTTGGGATATGTTAGGTTTGGCTCAGCAAGGGTAGGCTAGATTAGGTTCGGATAAGTTAGGATAAATTAGGTTTGGCTAGGCTACCATAGCCTAGGCTCGACTAGGCTAGGCTAGCATAGACTAGATTAGGCTAGGCTAGGTTACACTATATTAGCCTAGGCCAGGTTAAGCTAGGTTACGTGAGGGTAGGTTAGGTAGCGTAGTCTAGGTAAAGTTGACTAGTGTAGTCTAGGCTAGGTAGGTTAGGTAGGTTACGTAAACAGGTAGGCCAGGTAGGCTACGTTAAATTAGGTTCGACTAGGCTAGGCTAGCATAGGCTAGATTAGGCTAGGCTAGGCTAGGTTAAGCTAGGTTAGGTGAGGGTAGGTTAGGTAGGGTGGTCTAGGTAAAGTTGACTAGTGTAGTCTAGGCTAGGTAGGTTAGGTAAACTAGGTAGGCCAGGTAGGCTACGTTAAATTACGTTAGGCTAGGCTATGTTAGGTTAGCTTAGGTTAGGGGAGGTTAGGCTAGGCTAGGCTATGCTATGTTAGGCTAGATTAGGGAAGGTTAAGCTAAGATATGGTGGGCTAGTCTAGGTTATGCTAGGTTAGGCTAGGTTAGCTTAGGTTATGTTAGGATAAGTTAGGTTATTTAGGCTAGGTAGGTCCCATAGGCTAGCTCGGCTTGGTTAAGTTAGGTTAGGTAGGCTAGAAAGGCTAGGTATACTAGCTTAGGTTACGTTAGGATAATTTAGGTTAAGTAGCCTAGGTAGGTTATACGAGGCAAGGCTAGGCTACGCTAGGATAAGTAAGGTTAGGCTAGGTTAGTTTAGTCTAGGATAAACTATGATAGATTAGGCTAATATAGGTTAGGCTAAGCTATAGTAGGCTAGGCTAGGTTAGGCTAGGCGAGGTTAAACTAGCATAGGTTACTTTAGGCTATGATAGGTTAGGATAGGCCAGTTTAGGTTACCCTAGGTTAGGGTAGGCTAGGGTAGACTACGCTATGTTATGGTATGCTAGGCTAGGTAGGCTAGGTTTTCCTAGGCTACAGAAGCTCGGGAAAGCTATGCTAGAGTAGGTTTGACTACGTTAGGTTATTGTTAGATAGACTAAGCTAGGCTAGGTTAGGATAGCTTAGGGTAAGCTAGTTTACGGTAGCTTATGTTAGGTTAGGTTAGGCTAGGCTAGGCTATGCTAGACCAAGTTAGGCTATGGTAGGTTAGGTTAGGCTAGGTTAGGCAAGGCTAGGATAGACTAGGCAAGGTTAAGCTACGCTAGGATAGGCTAGTCCAAGGTAGGTTAGGTCAGCTTAGGCTAGGTTTGGGTAGCCTAGGTTAGGCTAGGTTAGGTTATGTTAGGCTATATTAGGCTAGGGTTGATTAGGCTATGATAGATTATGCTAGGTTAGGGTATGCTAGGGTAATATAGTTTAGGATAGGCTAGGTTAGGCTAATATAGGGTGGCTTAAGCTAAGGTAGGCTAAGCTAGGTTAAGTTAGGCATGGTTAGGTTAGGCTAGGTAAGGCTAGGCTAGGTTAAGGTAGGCTACGCTTGTTTAATCTAGGTTAGGCTAGGGTAGGTTAGGCTAGCCTAGGATAGGCTATGCTAGGTTAGATTTGTCCATAATTTGTTAGATTAGGATTGGTTAGGCTAGGCTAGGGTGGGCTTGCTTACGTTAAGTTATGTAGTCTACGTTAGGGGTTGCTATGTTAGTCTAGGTTAGTCTGGTAAGGTTAACGTAGGTAGCCTAGGTTATGCTAGGTTAGGTTGGGGTACATTAAGTTAGGCCAGGGTAGGCTAGGCTACGTTAGGGGAGGTTAGGCTAAGCTAAGATAGGCTAGGTTGGGCTAGGTTAGGATAGGTTAGGTTAGGTTGTGTTAGGATAAGGTAGGTTAGTTAGACTATGTAGGTCCAATAGGTTAGGTTAAGTTAGGTAGGCTAGGTAAGCTAGGTAGACAAGGTTAGGTTACATTAGGATAGATTAGTTTAGGTAGCCTACATAGGTTAAGCTATGCAAGGCTAGGCAAAGATAGGCTAGGCTAGGTTAGGCTGGGCTAAAATAGGATAGATTAGGGTAACATAGGTTAGGTTAGGTTAGGTTAGAAAAGGTTAAGTTAGGCTAGGTTAGTTTGGGATAGTTTATGTTAGGCTCTGCTAGATTAGGTTAAACTAGGCTAGGATAGGCAAGGTTAGGCTAGGCTAGGGTTTGCTATGATATGTTACGCTAGGCTCGGTTAGACTAGGCTAGACTATAGTAAGATTTGTTAAGGTATGCTATGCTAGGATAGACTACGTTAAGTTAAGATAGGTTAGGCTAAGCTAGTTTAGGGTAGGTTATGTTAGGCTAGGCTAGGCTAAGCTAGGTCGGGCTTTGGTATGCTATGCCAGTCGAGGCTAGGTTTGGCTACATTAGGCTAGGTTAGGTTAGGCTAGGTTAGGTTAGGTTAGGCTAGGTTGGGCTAGGATAGGCTACGATAGGATAGGTTAGGTTAGACAAGGTTAGGTTAGGGTAGGCTGGGTAAGGTAGGCTAGGCTACGGTAGTGTAGGTTAGGTTATGTTAGGATAAGTTAGGTTAGGTAAGCTAGGAAGGTTTGGTATGTCTCCTAGGCTAGGTACACTTGCTCAGGTTAGGTTATGCTAGGTTAGGCTAGGGTAGGCTAGCTTAGGGTAGGATAGGCTAGGGTAGGATAGGCTAGGCTAGGTTAGGCTATTTTAGGTTAGGCTAAGCTAGGTAAGGTTAGGCTAAGCTAGACTAGGTTATGTTATCTTAGGGTTGTCTAGAGTAGGTTAAGCTAGGCTAGACTAGGTAAGGCTAGGCTATCCTAGGTTAGGCTAGGCTATGCTCCTTTAGGCTAGGCTAGGCTAGGATAGGCTAGGCTAGGCTAGGATAGGCTAGGATAGGCCAGGCCAATCTAGACTAGGCTAGGCTAGGCTAAGCGAGGGGAGTCTAGGCTAGGCTAGGCTAGGTTAGGTTATGTTAGGTTATGCTAGACTTGTTGAGGTTAGGGTAGGCTAACGTAGGATATGCTAGGCTAGGAAAGGTTAGGTTAGGTTAGGATAGAGTAGGTTTGGCTAGGCTAGGCTAGGATACATTAGATTATGGTAGGTTAGGCTAGGTTAGGTTAGGCCAAATTAGGCTAGGTTAGGTTAGTATAGGCTATGTTATTCTAATATAGGCTATGATAGGCTAGGTTAGGCTAGATTAGGGTAGGCTAGGTTAGGTTATGTTAGGTTAGGTTAGGCTAGGTTAGGCTAGGGTAGGGTAGTGTAGGTTACGTAAGGTTAGGCTAGTCTAAGTGAGGTTAGGTTACGTTAGGATGGTCTAGACTACATTAGGGTAGCCTAGGTCAGGTAAGTCTAGGTTATGTTAGGTTAGGCAAGGCCAAAATAGACTACGCTAGGCTAGGTTATGTTATGCTTGGTTAGGTTAGACAAGGTTAGGTTAGTTTAGGCTAGGCTAGGTTAGTCTAGGAAAAGTAAATATATGTTAGGTCAGGATAGCGAAGGGTAGGGTAGGGCATGCAACGGTATGATAGGTTAGATTAGGGTAGGTTAGCTCAGGCTAGCTTAGGGTAATTATTCTAGGATAGGTTAGGATAAGTTATGTTATGCTAAGATAGGCTAGGTTAGGCTATGCTATAGTAGGGTAGGTCAGGAAAATTTAGGTTAGGCTAGGTCAAGCGAGGTTATGTTAGCCTCGTTTATGCTTTGTTAGGGTCGACTAGGTCAAGTAATGCTAGGGTTGGTTAGGATATAGTAGGCTTTGCTAGGTTAGGCTAGGCTAGGTTAGGATAGAGTAGGCTAGCCCAATTCCAACTAGTTTAGGTTAGGCTAGGCTATGCTTGGCTATGCTATGCATGTCAACACTAGGTTATGTAAGGTTACTATATGCTATGGTGGTCTAGGCTATGCAAGGCTACGATAGGCTAGGTTAGGCTAGGCTTTGTAAGGCTCTAATAGGACAAGGTATGCTATTCTAGTCTATTTTAAATTAGGCTAGGATACAGTAGTTTAGGGTATGCTAGTCTATGCTAGGCTAGTTTAAGCTATGTTCGGCTAGCTGAGCTTACATTAGAATCGGCTAGGATAGGTTAAGCTAGGATATGCTAGGCTAAGCTAGTTTAGGTCTAGCTAGCCTCAATTATGGTATGCTATTGTAGGCTAGGATATCTTAGAATAGGCTAGGTTAGGCTACGCTAGGTTTGTTTAGACTAGGCTAGGCTATGATAGTTTAGACTAGGCTAGACTAGGTTAGTTAATTTATTGTATCCTAAGCTTGACTATTCTAAGCTAAGTTAGTCTAGGATACTCTAAGAAAGGATAAGCTAGGCTAGGCTAGACATGGTTAGCCCAAGCTAGTTTAGGCTAGGCAACCTATGAGAGTCTAGGCTGCATTAGGCAAGGCTGAGCTAGGCCAGTGTAAGTTAGGCAAGGCTAGGCTAGTCCATAATTTTTTAGACTAATTGATTAGGCTAGTTTAAGCTAGTCTATCTTACAATATGCTAAGCTAGGGTAGGATAGGCTAGAGTATGCTAGGTCAGGCTAGGCTTGGCTAAGTTAGAGTAGGCTATGCTACGTTAGGCTAGGTCAGGCTAGTTCACAATACGTTAGGAAATGATATTTTAGGAAACTTTAGGCTGTGCTTGGGTAGGCTAGGTAAGGGTAGGTTAGGAAATGTTGGTCTAGTTTATTCTAAGCTAGGCTACGCTAGGTTAGGAAAATTCAGGATGGGGTAAAATGGGATAGGCGAGGGTGTGTTATTCTAGGCTAGGCTCGGCTATAGTAGCTTAGGTTGGATTGTGCTAGGATAGGCTCTAATTAGGAAGGGTAGGATAAGGAAATCTATGCTAAGCTAAGATAGTTTTTGTTAGGCTATGGTAGGCTAAGCTAGGGTAATCTGGGATAAGGGAAGCTAGCTATGGCTAGGCTAGGAATGGTTAGGGTAGGTGAAGGTAACGTTAGGCTAGTTTTTCCTAGGCTAGGCTAGTTTATGCTAGGCTAGTATATGCTAGGATAGGGAAGGTAAGGACAACCTAGGTTAGGCTAGGCTATGATAGGCTAGGCTAAAATAGCATATTAAGCTTAGGTCATGATAGGTTGTGCTAGTTTAGGCTACATTAGGCTACATTAATCTATTGAATGTTAGGATAGGTTAGGTTATTTTAGTTTAGGCTAGCTTAGGCTAGGGTATCTTAGGGCAAGATAGTTTAAGATAAGTTAGGCTATAGGGTAAATAAGAAAATATTATCGTCCTGTATTTCATGAAATATGATCCATATTCCACTCCACCATAGTCTCTACTACATTGAAATATTTCTTGTAGTTCTCCAACCTTATGAAGGAAAATGAAGCCATGAGGGAATTCGTCATCAACAAATTTACGACGGAGTGATGAAGGCCATTATTTTTCATCAAATCAAAGTCAACATTTTACATGGTCTATTTTTCTATCTCATCTCTTTTCTCACACTCCCATGAGTTTTAGTCTCCCATGAGTACTTGTAAGTGTTAAGATATTCCGACACATAGGAAATAGTTAAGTATAACTTGGTATAGTGTAGAGTTAGGTAAAGTGTGTTTCTCTACTATGTACCTTTTTAACTTACAATGTGATGGCCATGATATGTTTTAGACATGAAGTCATCTAACAATTCATTCTCTCATCGTATTACCGACACTTCATCCATGGTTTAACACCTGATTTCTCCATGATCTCTATTTAAAGAGAATGGAGGGTCATTTGTAAGGTGAAGATGAATGGGAGAATTTTATGTAAATTTAATTCTTTTATTAATAAATTTCGTGAAGTGGTCACGTTGGGTCAGGTCATGGACTGTTTCCTTCTTTGAGGGTCAAACCATTTCAAGAATACTGATGTATTGATTTATGATCTATTTGCTAGCGGTGTCCTCTAGTGTTCTATCTAATAAACTTACCCTATACATTCCTACATGCTATCAGATCTATTTGAGGGTTGCATCCATTGGTGAACCAAATCCGAAGCCGGTACAACTGCATTCCGCTGTCATTTCCTAGATTTACTATTTCTGATTGCTTTCAAGATGAGAGGACTACACTATTGTGTTAGGAGCATCTATTCTAGTGAGGAACCCCTTTCGTTTCACACTAAAAGGTTTCCAGTATTCCTACCTACATCAATTTTAAGATCTGGAGGTATAAATTTTTTTATGCATATTTAGTTATTCATCTCTATATTTATTTCAAGTTATTTATTTGTCTACCTTTTATTACTGGATCTATACCTTTCATTTCTGTGTATGCTCTTTTCCCCATGAGTCTGTGTGATCTGGGAAAATTAGAAATAGAAAGGAAGTATTTTTCTCATGCGTATGCTCTTTTCTATTGCACCTTAGTGTGAACTTGGAAAATTAGAAACATGAGGAAAATATTTTGTTTCTCGTAAAAGAACTTCAAGCCATAAGGTTTGGTTTTTTTTTGTATGTTCATGTTGGGTTGTGTGGTTTTTTGTTTTCTACCAAAAAATATATTTTTCAAGTAGGCAACCACCCCAAAGTTTTAGTGACAAAAAAAATAAAAAAATGCTTCCCTCTTTTCTAAAGGCTACTAACATGTTATACTAGCTCACTTCGTCCAAAGTTACTTTATGAGAATAGAGGTCTTGAGTTCAAGTATTTCTTTTTGTTCAGTTACTTTTTCAAAAAATACATGTAACTTATGTTTTAATGTTACTTTATGTAAAAGTGTTCTTACCCATTATAAAAAGTGAGTCACCTATAATTCTAAAGTCTCTTTACCTTTTAATTAAGCTACGATTTAGTGAGTAGATCATAAAGTACCATTGTAAAGGTGACTTTCACTTATTCATAAAAGTGCGTTACATAAAATCTTTTTTAAAGTGATCTAATTAGATTTAGTTTGGAAAGGTGGCTGATTTTTTTAAATATGGCATTATCATTCACCGCCTTACATTGGTGCACTTCTTCGACATATTCAACAACTTTTCTTCAAAAAGCCATAACCTCTTCATCCGAAATCCATTTTCAGAGCCATTTTTTTAGTCGGCCTATGTTTCTAGATCTTTACATTGGAACAATTAGTTTTAGCATCTACACCTTTAGTTTCTATTAGAATTGAAATTCCATTCCAGGTTATTCTTTACCGGACCAACTACTTCCAACGGTGGTCCTACATTATGGATTTACTTAGAAGTAAATGTCTTTATAGAATAGCCTCAAGCAAAGAAACTAAACCTAAAGATGAAGATAAGGCAACCAAATGGGAAAACAAGCAAGATCAAGCATGTGGGTTGATAGGGAAGTCTATTTCTCCCGACCTTACATTCCATATTGGAGAACTTGATACCCCTAATGAAGTAATGAAATAACTCACTAATGTTTTTGGAATTAAAAATGGAATTAGTGCTCATCAACTTGAAAATGAGTTGCTTACATGCATGGCTTAGAATATACTAAATGTTTGATTATATCATTTAGGGCATTGTCACCTAATTGTTTTGCATGCACCCACATCTCATGCTATTAGTTATCCCACACCTTAATCTATATATGGCCACCTCATGAAGTTAATTTCATATCAACATTAATCAGATCATTAATATAAACGTCATGC
This sequence comes from Pinus taeda, assembly GCA_000404065.3. NCBI lineage: Eukaryota > Viridiplantae > Streptophyta > Pinopsida > Pinales > Pinaceae > Pinus > Pinus taeda. The sequence goes on along the minus strand of APFE030998992.1, from coordinate 76 downwards.
CATTATCAACTCAAACAAATGTTGCCACATTTCTTATGTACAATTGTCACAAGTAAATTCTAATCATAAGTAAAAA
>APFE030998987.1:61663-108810 GCA_000404065.3 Pinus taeda | reverse complement strand
ATAGGGTCCAGGGCAGTGCCCTGGGGAATTTGTTTTTGGAACCTATAGTAGGTGGGCGGACCTACCTATGGTTTTGGGTGCGATGGTTTTCGGTCCATGGTATTTGATGCTTCAGCATGTACATATATGTATTGTAACATTGAAAGGAACATAATGAAAAATCAAGCTGGTAGTCTTGGTTTTGGGATCCAGGGGAAAATCTCTATGTATATGTGTTTTATGTGTTATGCTCTCACTATTTTTATATTTTTTGTGTTTTAGAACTCGTATATAAGTAATTTTTGTACGGGTTTAAAACCCACATTTGGTATCGGAGCTATTTTGGCTTCAAGGGGATGCCTTTGTTGTTGAGGAGTTTCACTCGGGCTTGTGGTAAACCCTATTCAATGGGAGATCTACGGGATCGATTATTGTGGGGAAAGAAGATGGTGAGTAGTGGAAAGATAGAGATCGAGAAATTTAATGGTTAGATTTTTGAGTTGTGGAAACTCAAGATGGAGGATTTGTTGGTGGATAAAGATCAGTGGATTGTAGTAGATCTCGGTACTAAACCAACAGAGTGTTTGATGAAGAATGAAAGAATTTGGATTGGAAGGCAAAGAATAGAATACGATTGTGTGTCTCAGATTTAGTATTATTGAATGTATCAGGGGAAGTTACGACAAATGCTTTTTGGGTCAACTTAGGGACTTTGTACCAATCTAAGTCTCTGGTGAATAAATTGTTCCTACGGAAAAAGTTGTATAACCTGAGGATGAAAGATGGAGACTCAGTGAAAAAGCATCTAAATTCATTTAATACTGTGGTAAGTTAGTTATTTTTTGTTTGTATTAAAATTTCAGATGAAGATAAGTGCATTAGTTTGTTTTTTTCTCTACCAGATTCATGGGATAGTTTGGTTATTGCAATAGGTAGCAATGCAACTGCCTTGTATTTTAATGAAATAGTCTCATCCTTGTTGACAGAGGAAATGAAACAGAAATATATGGAGAGCCAGAATGGTGATGTATTTTCTGTATGAGGACGGTCCTAGAATAGAAACAAAAATAAGTTATCGAGTGGGAGATCTAAATCTCCAGGAAAACATGTAAAGGTCGTGTGTTGGAAATGTGAATAGGAAGGGCACTACAAAAGGGACTGTAAATCTAAAGCTCCTGACAAAGGAAAGGGATCTGATGATGCTCCTTTCATAGAGGGAAAAACCACCTCAGATGAAGGTGGGGACGTGTACTTGGCTTCTTCAAGTACACATGTAGATCATGAGGCATGGTCGATTGACTCAAGTGCATCCTTTCACTTCACTCCCCATAGAGAGTGGTTCCACGAGTATGAGAAATATGATGGTGGCGATTTCTTCTTGGGGGATGACAGGAAGGCTAGAATCGTTGGTCGCAGAAAATTAAAGTTGAAGTTGCAAGGTGGACGGATTAGAACACTTCCAGGAATTCTGCATATTCCTGCACTAGTTAGAAATCTATGTTTTGTAAGTAAGTTGGATGATGAAGGTGTGAAAACAATGTTTGAGAAAGATACTTGCAAGATGGTTCAGGAAGCACTGGTATTGATGTGGGGAGTTTAGATTAGAACTCTGTACAAGTTGCAAGGTAGCACTGTTATTGATGGGTGCAACAATTCTGTTGTTCCTGAAAGTGGAGCATAAAATCTAGTGGTCTCTAGAGAAAATACCATGATATGGCATCAAAGGCTTGGACATATTGGAGACAAGGGCCTTTGAATACTTCATGGTAAAGGTATGGTAGAAGGTATGACTAATATGTCTCTGGATTTTGATTTCTGTGAAAATTGTGTATATAGGAAGCAGAATCGGGTGAGTTTCCCCTCTAGTGGTAAGAGGGCGAATCAGATATTAGAGATTGTGCACAGTGATGTGTTTGGATCTATGAAGGTTCCATCACTGGGTAAGTTTGTGTACTATGTATCATTCATAAATGACTTCTCAAGGACTACATCCAGATATAATTCCTCAAGAAGAAATCCGAAGTCTTTGATAGGTTTAAAGAATTTATGGCTCTAGTGTAAAACCAAATAGATAAAAAAATAAAGGTGTTTAGGGTGGATAACGGTGGAGAATTTTGCAACAAGGAATTTGAAGAATTTTGTAAGAAGTGTGGCATAGCATGGCAGAAGACTACTCCATACACACCTGAGCAAAATGGAGTTGCATAAAGAATGAATAAGATTTTGATGGAAAGGGAAAGAAGCATGTTCAGTGCTGTTGGGTTAGGACACGATTCTCTGAAAGGGGTATCCCACTTTGGTTATTGCCATAGATAATGGTGGTATCTAGCATGTGATCAAATATCTCACTAAAGAGCTTCCTCAACCAAACAAATTCACTAGAAGCCATACTAGCTACAATGTATTCAGTCTTGGTGGTGTTTAGAGCAATCGATTTTTTCTTCCTTCTCATTCACTAAAGTTAAGAAGATCCCGAAGAGAAGCAACATACTAATGTGATTTTTCTATCCACCACAGTTCCAGCCAAGTCAGCATAAGAATATCCATGCAGCCTCAAATTCCCTACAATGTATCCCAGTACATAGTTGATAGTGCCATGAAGATATCTCAATATATTCGTGGCAACAACCTAATGTATGTGATGAGGCTTAACCATAAATTGATTCAAATTATTTACAACAAAGCATATTTCCAGATCATATTTTATCAAGAACACTAAGGCCCCCACAAGTTGTCTATACTGAAAAGGGTTTTCTAATTCAGTCCTAGTAGCACTTCCACATAGCTTCTTGAAGTTTAGTTCCATCGAAGTAGAGACAAACTTGTGTTCCACTATCCCACATCTCTCTAGTAAATTCACAATGTATTTTCCCTGAGAAAGGAAAATCTCTCCTCTCTTTTTCTAGACCTTGAGGCCTAGGAAGTAATGCATTATTCCTAGGTTCTTTAGAAATTAACTCCCTCTTACATTGATAAATGATAGGGTTTGCACCTATTGGAAAGATATCATCAACATAAAGGACCAGAATAAGAGGCATCTCCTTTTCAATCTTGAAGTATAGGTTTAGATCAACATAGCTTATAGTAAACCCTATCTTTATAAGATAGCTATCAATTATTTTGTACCAAGCCCTAGGGGCTTCGTTCAACCCATAGAGTGCTTTCTTTTACAAGAAGACATGTGCCCTTCTATCTCGTACTTCAAACCCATGACGTTGTTCCAAATATACTTCCTCCTTAAGCAAGTTGTTCAAGAAAGCAGTTTTGATGTCCATTTTATGTAGGCTCCATCCTTGATTAGGAGCGAGAGAAATAATAGATTGGATAATGGTATATCGTGAAACTAGTGAAAATATTTCATCATAGTCCACTCCTTCCTTTTGACAAAAGCCACAAGCTACAAACCTAGCCTTATATTTTTCAACACTTCCACCAGCTCCATGTTTAATTTTCTATATCCATTTAGAGGTGACCACGAGCTTGTCCTTAAGTCTAGGCACCACATCCCAGACATCATTCTTCATGATCAATTCATATTCCTCATTCATAGAATATTTCCATACTTGGTTCTTCACGGCTTCTTCGAACATGCAAGGTTTAGCTTGAACAATAGTACTCATGGCAGCCAAGTACCCTTGATACCTGTTCAACTTCTTACTTTTGCGAAATGTCCCTCTAGGATCAGTATGTATTTCAACATCTTCAAGAGTATATTTGACCCATAGTGGTATTTTTATTGAGGAATAGGGATCACTAGGAGGTGGATCAATAGGATCCATTGGTCCATGAACATTGGTCATAGTCTCTTCCATCGGAGATTCATCTTGTTTTTCAGCATCATCATCATCGCCCTTCCTTGACATGGGGAGATCATTGGCTTTCCTGAGGGTTGTTTCTTTATCAAAGGTGACATCATGACTTAGTTCCACATCTCTTTGACTAGGTACATAGATTCTATATTCCTTTGAGTTTTCACTATAGCTGACAAATATACCTTTATTCCTAGAAGCTTCCAACTTATTCCTTTTCTCTTTAGGCACATGAAAGTATACATGAAAACCAAAGATTAGAAAATGAGAAAAATTAGGTTCCTTACGAGTGAATTTTTTTTTGGGTGTCATGAAATCCAAAGCTTGATGCAGGCTCCTATTTTGAACATATAAGGCAGTGTTGGCATCTTCTTCCTATAAGTATTTTGGTAGACCTTGATTAAAGATAATGTCATGGGTGGCTTCCATAATTGTTCAATTCTTCCCTTCAACAAGACCATTCTTCTCAGGAGTATATGGAACAATTGTCTCCCTCTTAATTCCAACCCCTCTACAAAATTCATTCAATTCATTTGATTCATATTTAGTTCCAATGTCGGTCCTCAATGCATTGATCACCTTTCATGTTTGATTTTCCACCAATTCCTTGAAAGAATGGAACCATTTGAACACTTCATCCTTCCTCTCCAAGAAATAGATCCATTTATTGTGTGAGTAGTCATCCACAAATATTGCATAGCATATGTATCCTCCCAATGAGGTTACAAGCAGACACTAGATAGGTTAGAATGGATCAAATGAAGAATATCAATCGTCTTGCTTTCACTATAAAGGAACTGGTCCCTTTTTATGTTTCCCAGTTGCACAACCCTTACAAAATCCGTCATGATTCATGTTAAACTCAGGCATACTTGTGACCATCTTCTTTATCCCAACAGGTAAGGATTTGTAATGTAAGTGGTCAAATCCAAGATTAAATGCATCTTTAAGGTTTCTATGCCAAATAAGTACCTTTCCATCAATGAATTCTACCTTGAATATTTTGTTTTCCATCGTAGAAATAGACACTAGGTACTTCTTCAAATTTGGCACATAAAATAATTCTTGTAGATGAATGGTTTGACCTTGATTCAATTGAATAGTGATAGTACCTATCCCTTTCATGGGGTAGGTGGAATTATCTCCAAGTATGATATTTAAATTAGTTTTCTTCTCATTCAAATTTGAGAGTGCCTCCTTGTATCCAGTGAAGTTCCTTGAGGCTCCACTATCAATCAACTAATGATCCAAAGTATCCAAAGGAGAGGCAGTAGATAGAGAATAAATAAGATAGAACTCATCTTGATTTTCTACAACAGTATTTTCATCATACCTAACATTTCATGTCCTTTTGGGAGGTCAACCATTTCCATTTCGAGTAGCAGGAGCATTCCTATTTCCTTTGTTGTTGAACCTATTGTTCCTTTGATTTCCATTTATCTTGTAATTTTTGTTGTTGTTCTTGTCATCATCCCTTGGAGGATTCTTCTTATGAGGGAATTCTCTAGCATAGTGGTCGAACCTATTGGAATTGTATCACCCTCCTTTTCTTCCTTCTTTGAATCCCTTTTCAAATTCTTGACCCTGTCTTCTTGTACCAACATTATTCTTCCTTTTTTCATGAGAAGAGAATGCAATAGCCTCATTTCCATTGGAGGACTTATCTCACTCCATCATCCTTGTCTCCTCTTGAATTCATCTATTCAATAACTCATCAAAACTAGGTATCATGTCTTTGTTGAGGATGACAGTGATAAATATATCCCATGGTCTTGAAATACCTCCAAGTGTAATGAGAGTGAGCTCCATGTGAGAAATAACTTCTCCAATATATAGTAGTTCATTATTGATTTGAGTTATTATCATGAAGTAGGATTGAATAGAATCCCCTTTATCCATCTTGATATCCTTTAACTTGTTCTTGAGAAAGAGAATTTGACTTGCATTGTTCACTTTGAACATCCCAACCAACTTATCATATATTTCCTTAGAAGATCCCAAATCAGAAATATAGGCAACCAAATTCTTTTGAATTGAGTCAAGAAATATTTTATTTGCTTTGACCTCACTTTTTCTATACGTCATCTTAGCATCAGAACATTTATTTTCTTTGACCTCACTTTTTCTATACTTCATCTTAGCATCAATTGATGCATTTGAAGGAGGCTCCACCACTTTTTCCTACACAAAGTCTGATACTTCATGCTCCTCCAAAGTCAGGTCCAAAGTCATCTTCCATGCATGATATTCAAATTTGTCATTGAACTTGTCCTCATACTTGAAGTGGGATATAGATTCCATGGAGACTTGTCTAATAGTACTTATCCAACAGATATCTTAGTGATTTATTTTCTCTCTTGTTTAGTCCTTGTCTTCACCCGGGTTATGATACCATGTTGATTTTAGGTAACAATGGTATGTTCTATGATTGCAACAATTACTTCAATTTCCTTTTATTATCCCAATGATAATTTCCACCTAACTTCCAATAGAAATCATAAACACCATTAATCACATTAATAGTAACTGTAGATAGAACATAAACAATAAAATGCAGAAGACAAGCCAAGACAAGAGAACACCAATATTTGTCTAATGCCAAGGAAAAACCCTGGGATGGAGAAAACCCTTGATCAATTATTCTTATTAGAAATATCAAATTTTCAATAGAGAGAGAGAGTAAAATAATACAAAGTCAATTCAAATTTGACTTGCCAAATCATTGTCTAAAACAACCTTATCAATTTTGCAATCATGCCCTCAGTCAACACCAGTCAAATCAACCCTATGTCAAAGTTTGTTCAAACTTCTCCAAAACATCTCAGTCAAAGGAGAGAGGAACTCGACCTTTCTTGCTAGTCAAAATCAGGCCAAAAAAGTTATCCAAACAATATTCAAACTTGGTCAAACTAAACTCAAGTCTATAGTCAGACAGGCCTATGGTCAACATTGGTCAAAGTGCCCATAAATTCTCAGTATTTGTGCCAAATCGTACGACTTACCTGAACAAAAAGTCTCCCACAAAAATCACAGTTAAAGGAGGTCAAATATCCCATGCTCAATTTTGATCAAACCCTGCAATAGATTTGAAATTTGGCTTCCTGAAATCTATCTTCCTTTATGCCACATGTGTGAAAAGAATAACTGCCCAATGAGGTGTATGAACCAATCAGATGAGGAGAGAGAAGAATTTGTTGTGTGGTGATGAAGCTAAATGAGTGTGCATGTCTCTCTTATTTATATTAATGGATGAGGGTCAAAAGATATGTTTGTTGGCATTCATGATCCTACATGATGATGTGATTAACCTTGATAATTTGCACATGTGTGGGCTTCACTTCAAAAAAACATTACTCCTTGTCCAAATTTAGTGATCTTTAGGTCGATTTTGGCTCTGTAAAAAAGAGGAATTGAATGCAATAATTATCTCCGTCAAATGGGCTATCCAAAGTGGAATTGTCCCTAGTTACCAATTTTAACACCAACTCTCTAAGAATGCTTCCACCGAAGTGGTTCAAAGACAAAGACATAACTATTAGATTGGAGTAGCCACCTATAGTAGGTAGAAGAGGACCTTGAAATTTATTTTTATCAAGCTAAATATGCCTTGGGACAATAAGGCCTCCCAACTCTAGGGGAATATGACCATGAAAATGATTGTTTGAAATATAAAGTACCTTAAGGAAGTAAATATTGGCTAGAAAAAAAGAGAAAGGAGCATGATATTCATACTTGAAATATTGACACCAACCAAACTTTGGTTCCATGAACTACACTCAACTCCTATCCACTTATATAAATTGATCTGAGTATTCCAATTTATAATTTATCTAAGGGATCATATATGAATGTTTGTTTAAAGGAAAGTAGAACATGTTGATCAGTAGCATTGCTAATCAAGGATTGGGAAACTGAAGATGACAATAAGAATTGCATGAGTATGATTTGTATTATTAGTGCACGAATTTTGCAAGTGGAAAACGTTTCCCTTGAATTGGATACACTAGTTTTCATGAAGGGCATCTTAGAAGACAAAATTGTTGGTATTGTTGTTTTTCCATGACCTTGGTGTCTGGGATAGAATCCTAAATCTATGATGCTCCCAAACCAAGAATAACAATGAAAATACTTTGCACAATGGAATATAAACAACAATAAATATACTAGTACACAAAATATAGAAAATTTTTTACAATTTTAAACCCAACTTCATTATATTAATCAACATATATAACAAGAATTAGATAAATTGATCATCTAACTAATGTAGAGCTCAATCATAACTTCCATGATTGTATCCTGAATGCATCTTCTTAGTCCTTCGGCTCCCCATCTTTAGCATCCACAACTCTACCTCAATAAATGAACCAATCCCATCTGCCCACTCAACATGGCTCCACTTGCACTCATACTAATTGTAAGTCCATCTACTCGTTGACATATCAAGACTCCATTTGTTCACAACTCCCTCTACCCGCTGCTGCTCCTCAGCAACACAAGGTATTCTTCCTACTATAACCTTCCATGGTCGTTATATGAATACTAACATATGGAAAGAGAGTTTCCACCTATTTTTCAAAAGTATATTTTTCAATAATGAACTTTGGCTATCCAAAACTACTCCTAGTTTATCAGACCTCGAGCTTATTAAATCTGCCACTTCTAGAAATTACCCTAGTCCTTCAAGGTGCTACACTTAAGACACACAAAGATCACTCTCTCACTACCCTCCAACAGACCATGAGTGTTCTTATATAATTTCCAAACCTAGACTCCTTCCTTCAATGCATCTTGTTCTTCATCTCTGCCCATTCTTCAGTCACTACTTGACTGATCTAGAGTTAATATGAAACCACTCATTTGTTCTGCAATAGCTCCTCTATTGCATAGATCTGGGTCTGATTAAGTTTCCCAAACCTAGGGATTTCCATGTCACTATTTTTCAAGCTCTGCATTCACTTCCATATCTTCCCAAATCTAGAACTATGAGTTTTCCCTCACGTAGAGCTTCTTCTCACTATTCCAAATATGGACACTCATCCATTAACAAACATCAAACATATAAGAAGTTAGTTCTTACCATAGAAAACTTCTTCTCCTCCTTTTTTTTCATCCCTTATGATTAAGGCTTTATGTTCTCACAACAACCCCTTAATCTAGGCCTCAAAACTCCTCTATATTTTGCATTAGTCCTCCTATTTTAGGCATGAGTTACTACATTGTTTGGTAAGGGTCTTCAATCCCTTCTTTTAGGTCAGCACCAACACTCCTATCATGTTAGGATTTGCACCTAAAAGAGATTGGTTCTTACTGTACCAACCCAAAACTACTGTGGTCCCTATCACAGAGAATAATCCCACAGACTTGCACATAAATATTTCTATACTACTCTTCTTCAATGGTGTCTTCTCCTTCTTGACTGGGCCTACACTATTACAAGAAAGAACTAACCAATTAGATCTCTTTCTTACCTTCAATAGACCTCACAAGACTACGGCTAGATGGATGCACTCTACCCTCAACTAGGGCTTGAAATCTTCTATAGTTAAAACCCTTTGAATAAATTATTTTACTTTGAAAATCCACCATCATAAGGCATACAAATATTCCTTCTTGGAGCCCTCATCTTAGCTCCAAGAATCACTAGATCTCGACCATAACTTTGACTGGAAACTAGGCCGAGTATATGAATGTTTGCAGTCTCCCTTTTCTAGGGTTATTGTACTCACTCTGAGCATAGATCACTTCAACATTACCCTTAGTAAATGCAGCCACCTTTCCACAATAGGTCAGGCCTTGAGGCCTTCCAAAACGAGGCCTTGCACCCCTCTAATTAGCCCATCACAGGGTCTCAGCCCTCTTTTCTCGATCTACACTAAAGTTACTTGTTAATGCCCATACTTGTGCCTAAGAACTTCCATGAACAAACTTATAATTCAGCCATCCAGTACTTAAGAGAAAATTCTTCCTCTTCTAGCTTATTTGGATCCCTTTAGAAGATTACAGCTCTCTTGATCTTGCCTCTTGTGGCTACCACAACCTCCTTGGCAACCTTCTCAACCCCCAAACTAGGGCATCATCTAGGCTCCATCTTGACCTTGTCCATTGATCAAGTGAGCTCCTCTTCACTTTATTCTTAGTCTTATGCTAAGGTCTCCTTTAAATAGATTTCCCAAGCCTTCTTAGGAACCCTCTAGACCTTAGGTGTTTGATCCTCTTTCAACTTAGGAATTTAATTTTAATTTCCTTTCAATTTTAATTTTCGAATTTTAAACCTCATATAGGTCTAAAACCCCTTCACTTGGGTATTTTGCTCACGAACCTCTTTCTTGTGACCAAAATTATCACAAAACTCGATCTAGGCTTGTGGAATACCTCTCAAGCTACACATTTTAATACTCCCTCTTAGAAAGGGTTCAAGTATTCAACATCACCGGTGACACTAGCCCACCTAGAATCCACATCTACAAGATAATGTTGGCTTAGGGGGACCTCACCCAAGTTCAAAGTTAGTTGCACCAACCAAAAAAACCCTACATTATTGGCCCTTTCAGCAACAACCCATGTAGCGCAGGCTGCAGCCTCACTCGAAGTAGTATGAGAGGATGCAAGAACCATGTTTCTACATCCAGAGACTATTGTGATGTCTTCCAACGCCTCGGATATTCCCTCATGAAGATTGATAAATTCCTAGGGCACATTACTGTAACTCTGTCAAAACAGCCTTCAGACCTTCGAGAAAGCCTACGATCAGTCCTTGCAGACCGTTAACATTCGATTTACCTACTTATGTGCATCAAAAAGAAATATGAAATTGGTGTTCATGCATATCTACTTAATTTGTTAATAAACATAATATGAATCACCAGAGTCTTCGCAAAAGTATTCAAACATGCATTGCATACATTATTAAGACTTGTTCAAGATAATTGTGTAGCATTCAATCAGTATTTCATAAAACAACGCATTCATCAATGGCATATAACATAAATAGACATGAACATAAATACTCAATAATTCTTCGAAAATGTGTCTTTATCAATCTTAATTCACAGATTATAGACTCTAACTGCCCTGCGCACACAGCTGTAGGGGTCCACGTAGTCAACTACAGACTCTACCTAGACTTTCACGCACTCAAATATGGCGTATTCATTTCTCTATATAAACACAGGAATGAGAGCCTACCTGCCCTAGCTTATTTAATCAATCCAATTCCTTGCCTTAGCTCGACTTATTTTTCTCTTACTTTCGCTAAGAATCACTATTTATAGACTTTTTTCATTCAATGCTATGGTCCGCGGACCATGGGTGAATCTCAAAACAGACTCAAAACTTATCCAAAACAAGGGGCTAAGCCCCTTTGACTCCTAATCATATACGCGCTCCGCATCCACAAATCACACAGACTTTACATTATTTACAAAATTGTACCAAAATTTTGGGTTATCTTAACCCCAAACTAACCTAAGAGACCCCATCCCAACAGGCCCCCAACATAAATAGCGTGACTCACCCTTTAGTCACTCTGTTGGCGTTGCAATCTTACTATGAAAATCCACCAGCTCCACCTAGATTATTGCAACTTCAGTAGCGCTCTGTGTTGTTTACCGTTGAACCTCCTGGACCAATTTTTTAGTGGCTACTCCTTCTACATCTAGCCTCATCATCCGCTACATCTGTTGTAGTCCCTTAAGCTTATCTTGAATGGAGATCATGATCTTGTAAGCCTCATCCAACCAAGGCTGCAACCTGGCCTTTCACAAGGCCTCTTTCTTCTGTGCTTCCTCTACTTGTGCCAATAGTTGCTTTCCTTCCTGCAACTTGACAAGGCAATGCGATGGTGTTGAGGTGTGCGCAGCCGCCCTGACCTCATCATAATGGTGTTCCATGTCCCTTACCTCTGTTTTCAATGTTTACAGGTTTAGATCCTCCTGTAGATTGGCCAATAACTCCATAGCCTGTTCAAACAATGCCACACAGTTAGTGACTATGGTGTCTAAGGTATCCATGTCCTCTTTAATTGACATTTCGTACTGCTCCCGGAATTCAAGTGGAGTCGTGGGCTACAACTTCAATTGCAGCTCTGTAATCTTCATTTTGAACTTCAAAGTTACTCATCCAACTTTTGCTCTAGCCTCACATACACTAGCGGCTAATTTCTAATTTTGGCTTCAAGATGTGCGTCCTTTGGGATGTGAAGTTTAGGCACTATCTTTCAGTCCTCCACTACTATTGACTCCAGGCTTGAACTACGTGCCTATAGTGCCTCCTTTTCCTTTAGAGCCCATGTTTTTCCAACGAACATTTTTTCATTGTTGACTTTGTACTCACTGATTTAGTTGAGGGTGCATTGCTCCCTAGTTCTCAACACCTTTGTCACCCCCTTATGCAGTGCATGGAGGATTTCGTTGGAGAGCGCCAATATATTTAGTCTTATATTCTTGATTGTACTAAGTATAATATGATTATTGACAGATTCTGCTCGAATGGACCTGTCTGGAAATGGTATAGTTCTGAGATCCAGAGTCCTTACTAGCTCTACTTCTTGGCTTGTCCCAAGAGTTAGGCTCACTTGCTATGCACTTGCTTATCCAATTCCCTCCTGTATTCTTCATGTTTGGATCTGCAGCTCATGTAGATCCTTCTAGACGCTCCCCAACATCTGCGTGTATTGTTGCTCAAACTGCTGCAACACTTTTGTCATGGTATCCCTAATTTTATCACCAATCTCATCAAGATCACTTTCTGTTAATACAATGGGATTAACTTGTGTTTTATGATATTTTTTCTTTTTGTGCATTCCACCCTTCTACTCCATGCCACGTCTTTTCAAAATAAACAGGGTGATCTACCCCTCATCATTGCCTCTGCCTTGGAATAAAATCTCTTCTTCCTCTATCTGTGGTGAAGGTGACTTATGACCTTTCTATGACTCACACTATTCTATTTCTTCTTTCTCCTTAGTAGCACATTCTTTTTCTATGTGAGCCTTTTCTACAACTTCCTTCTTTTTCTGTTCTACTAGGGTACGCACAGCTTTCTTAGCAGCCTCCTTTCTTTTCTGCATAGCAGAACTTTCCACGCCTGTGCTTGTTCCAATACCTAACTCTAACGGGTGTGCTACTCTATAGGCCATAACCCTACAACCTCTTGCACGTCCGTTTCTGACACCAAATAGAGCAACTAGTGTCATTTTTGCTCTAGATCCTTTCCTGCTTGGATATAGATTTTGTGGACATCAGCCTTCAACATCGCATAAGCTAAAAGCTGCGTGAACAAGGTTGGGGATAACCTTGGACACTGGTGGATTTCCATATGGATATCCATTTCCATAAAAGTCCAAAATATCTTTGTTTCTGTAATCTGCGCGACATCCTTCGTAGACCATAAACAGGCGAATTCCTCAGCCTCCAACAATCCTTCTTGGAGAGGAGGAAATTGGCTATCCCCCGGCAATCTCCATGCAACGAGCACAATTGATAGCATCAACCAAGCATAATGGAATGGCTTGGTTTCCTCCTGGGCTTATTGACAATTTGTTAAACACTCTTGATAGAGGTACCTAGACTAATTAAATTGTACGCCTTTTGTGTATTGTGCAACAAGTAAACTAATGGCACCAGGTTTTCATCCACGTGACATTTTCTCATAACCTTCCCTGCTAAAATTTGGGCAGAAAATTGAACTTCCTAGTCTATCATAGAGAGGATGGAATACCCTCATGACTTCTTGAGGAGGCTGCAATCCTTCTTCATTTTGTCTACAAGCTCTTTCTCCCCAATCTTCCTGGCAGGGTTCATGCCTTTGTAAGGCAGCCGCATGATTTTGTGAATCAACATGTCCATGATGGGGATGAGCTCTCCTAGCCGTAAGCACCCATCATGTACCAGTGTGAGGATCTGGTGCACACATATTGTATTAATGGGGGTGTGGTGATAATGTGGCACCAACAGCAGATTGAGCAATCCTGATTGCTCAACACTGCAACCCATTCCATCAATTCCAATGAGGTAACACCTATTTCTTCATAATAGATCTTGTGCATATATTTATTTGTTGCCCAAATTTGAAAACTTATGGTGGTCCATGATGTCCCAATCCTCATTCCTTAACAATGGGATCCGCGCTAGCCGAGGACCTTCAAAGGCGACCTGCTTAGGTAGCAGGGGCATGGAGACTGTAAACTTCCCAGTATTAGGGTCCATTGTTACCTTTGCTTTTCCCCTCCATGGAGGGATATACTTTGGCAACCTCGTAATGGGTTCCACCCCTTCAGCATCAATATCCTTCATTCCCTGGAATTCTTTTGCCTCCAATTCAACTACTCTTTTTGGTTGCTTATCTTTCTTCTTCTTTGCTTGTGTTTCGATATGATTTCTTGGTGATGTGTGTGTGGGCACCTTCTTCTACTTGTCCTTCATGGATTTTTTTGGCTTGGCTGGTTTGTTTTCTCTGGTAGGGGTGTGCTTCGGGCTAGGAAACCTCGTCGCCATAGGCACAACAACTGGAGCTTCCATACTTACAACTTCTAGGGCTGCTGCATCAAAGACAACTTCAGCACCACTAACAGTGTTAACAGGGCCTGAGGTAGAAATTTTCTCAAGGATAAGCTTACAGTTTATCTCAAGCAATTCGAAAAACACTGGGCTCGCAACTAAATATTCCCAATATGCATGGTTCATAGGCGACAAACAACAAAATTCAACAAGAAGTCTTAGAGTGCAAACTATTCTCTGTTGGACTGGCACACGTACTTTATATGGTGTTTTGAATTCAAATCTAACAATTCCCCACAAATTCTGATAATAAATGTCGTTTTGATGGTAGATATTCAAATATTTTTGCCTTAATTTCCACCATCCTACTCCTCTTGACCATTTTCTCGCCATCAAGTCATGAATAGTAACTCCAACAACCATTTTCTTGCTAGGCAACATGGTACCTTCCCTTTTGGTGCAGCATCATGAGTGAAAATTCAATGATTGCATCTTTGTCACTCTCTGCACAGCCTTCTATCTATGTTTTCCACCAAGCCGGATAGTGTAGTTTATAGTCTTGCACTCCCTTACAACTACCTAGAACACCAAGACTATCCTGCTGCCATATATTCATTACGCAGGATCCCCTGTATACAACTTCAATCTAATCCCATTCACTCTTCCTAGGAAGGGTTCCCCATTTAGCTTCACAAGTTGAAATATGTCTCCATCTGTAATTTTTTTGACAATATACAACCCTAACCAATGCATCTCGCATTTACCCAGAAATTTAGTGAATTTTCTATCATATAACAGGACAAGATCATTTACCTTGAATATGTGAAGATTGATATGGCAATCATGCCATGCTTTTTCATGTTCCTTTTGGACTTGTTGATGGAATCCTGTCCAAAATCGATCTTCTTTGAGCTCCATTAGCTGCGCAAGTCATTCTTCCAAGGCCATGTAATCCACCATATTCGTCAAAGCTACTATGCACAGGCTAGGCATAATTTATTCCATTGGAATTATGGCTTTGACCCCATATACTAATTTGAATGGTGTTTGCCATGTCAACTTCTTACAAGTAATCTGATAAGCATAGAGTACTACAAGTACGCGCATATCCCAATCATTCCACTGTGCGTTGCAGATATTCGTCAGCGTTGTCTCCAAAATATTTTCAAAGGCTTTAACAGTTCCATTTACCTGCGGGTGATATGGTGTACTCTTCTAAAGGTAGACTTGAAACTCCTTAGTCAACACATTGATCATTCCATTTAGAAAGTGTGTACTTGATCCAAGTGGATTTTGGTGGCTACCCACCAAGTCCACTTGGACCCCCACCATTGTTTCTTTCAGCTTTTCAATTTCCTTAATTGTAGCACAATTTACTATTTTTAGCAATTTTTTGGGTCCTGAACTTTCGAAGCCTTTTGAGGCCCTAAAAGATGTTTTTTGGGAAACTTGGGAGAAACATGGGTCCATGGATATAAGTTTCTCTTTCCAAAGTTGTAGTTCTTGGATAGATCTTTCTAACGAGATATTGTGCACGTCAAACGGAGATCGTATGCCAAAGTTACGACCCTAAGAAGCTGATGTATCAAATTACCTAAACGGGGCCCATAGTTTGGCGTTTCGTCTTCTAGGGTTAGGTTTTTGGATGTTTAGGTTTTTCCATTGTTTCCAAATAATAAATAGGCCTTTGAGCCTCATTGTAACAGAATTCAGAGGCATGTAGCCGCCACATCTCTTCTCAAAGATAAGCTACCATCGCCTTAGCTAGTTTATTTCCATTTTTGTTTGTAAGCATATTTCAGTATTTTACAGTAATGAAATGAAGTATTATTTTTGCTGCATCTCTATATGTATGGTTATATCTATAATTTGTTGCATTCCTGTTTAAATCTAGATCAATGGTATTAGAGCGGTCTGCTCTTTCTGTCTTTCTTTGCATGTCCCCAACGAGGTCGGGATATAAGGAGTTAGGTCTTGAACTAGCTGAACCTTTGCAAGACCAACCTCGCAAATCTCGATGGCCTCCCATGGTGGATGAAAATAAAGATGAGGGGGCAAGGGATCCTATCAAAATCTTGCTTGAATAGGCCCTTGAGTAACAAAGGAATGCGATGATGGACAACTTTACCCAGATCCTTCAGCGGCTACCCAAGGGCAACACATCTACTTCCAACAGCTACTCAGGAAGTGCCATACCCTTTAAGGTACAAGTTAACTTTGACATTCCCATATTTGAGGGTCAGATGAATTCACAGAGATAAATGGTTAAATCTAATAGAAGGGTATTGTTTTGTTCATTATTTTTCCAGCTAGGAAAAGATTACTTTCGCTCTTCTCAAAGTCGACCCCCACATCAAGGACTAGTAGGAAACTTACTACGAGTAGAAGGATGAAAGTACAACCGCTGTTTTCATCCACATCCACTTGGAACTCATTCTGAACTGCCATCGAGAAGTAGTATTACCCTCTCGCAAGCTTTGAGGATCAATACATAAAGTGGACCATGCTACGGCAGGGAAGGGACCAAGACATGCCAGAGTTTACCAATATTTTCCATACCCTTCACATGAATTTGGGTATGAAGGATTCAGAGAAACATTTGGTACTCAAATACCATGGTTTCCTACACAAGTACATGCAGGAGGAGATAGAATTCTTGAACATATCCTCGCTCGACATGGCATACTGATATGACATCAAGATCGAGAAAAAGTTTAAACAAAAGAAGTGAGACTTTGGATCTATGAATCTGAAGCAAGGGAAAGGTGCCCCCAAATCACAAAACAAAGGACAAAGCCAAGGCAGGGCAGCCCAAGACAACCTGCCAAAGCTATAAGCAAAGAACAGCACCGCAAAGCCAAAAAGGACATGGGAAAGTGGTGTGAGTTCCATAAGAGCTCTACTCACAACACAAGTGAGTGTCGGACCAAGCAGTCACTCGTGGCCAAGCTAAAGGTTTTAGAATCAGATGCATGTTCTAACTTTGAGTCAGAACCTAACAAGGGGAATGACAAAGGGAAGTAGATTATCGATGCTGATCCCAATGCCACTATTGCCACCACAAAGATCCAGCAGGAGGAACCCGAAGGTCCAAAGGAGGAGGAGCATCTCTTCCACTCCCAGATGTGGGTAAAGGGCTCGCCGCTACAATTCATTGTCAACAGTGGGAGCCGAAAGAGCCTCATTTTGGCAAAGGTCATGAAGCGGTTGGGCTTACCGACCACAGCACATCCACAACTGTACACCATCGGGTGGCTTCACCAAGGAAGGAACCTTTGCGTGAGCCAATAGTGTCACCTTCCGTACAACATCAAGCCCTTTACGGATGAGGTATTGTGTGACGTTGCTCCCCTTGATGTTTGTGATGTATTATTAGGAAATCCATACTTGTGGAAGCGACATGCTATATATGAATCAAGGTCTCGCGTTGTTATTGTTACTTTGGGAAATAAGTGTATAGGATACCAGAGGTATCACCGCCTACCACCATCTCTTTGGTTACTAAAAAGAAATGCAGTAAGCTCATTTCCAAAACTAATAAATTTGTTTTCCTGATGATATTCCCTCAAGGAAAGAAGAAGATGGTGGCCACAACCTCTAGATAGGGTCCCTTCGCATGACAACTATATATGGACAAGGTCATGGAGGAGTATGAGGAAATCTTCACCTCCCCCACATAGGTTGTTCTGAACTATTAGGTCAGGCATTCCATCGATCTAACCACAGGTGTGTCGTTTCCCAATGGGGAAATCTATCGGTGCTCTGTTCTGGAGAGCGATGAAATAAAGAGGCAGATTCAGGAGCTACTGCAGATAGTTCACATCCATTTGAGTTTATCGCCCAGTGGGAACCCGATCATGTTAGTATATAAGAAGGATGGGACTTGAAGACTGTGTATTGACTAACAGGCATTGAACAAGATCATTGTATGTAAAAGGTACTTGATCCCATGGATTGATGACCTCCTGGACCAACTGAAGGGGGGAATATTTCAGCAAGATCTATTTGAAGTCTGGATATCACTAGGTACCAATCAAACCCTCTGATGTGTGGAAGACTACCTTCAAAGCCAAGGAGGGCCTTTTCAAATGGTTGGTTATGCCTTTCGAATTGATGAATGCTCCTGCAACCTTCATGAGGCTAATGGATGACATCTTGCAACCATTCACCAACTCATTTTTAGTGGTATAATTAGATGACATCCTGATCTTCAGCCAGAGTTAGAAAGAGCACCTCCACCACATTGGACAGGTTCTCCAAACACTGCGAAAACACAAGTTATGTGCAATTTGGAGAAATGCACTTTTGGAATGACCTAGGATTAGTATATGGGATACATTATTGATGAATGGTGGTGCATGTGGATCCAACCAAGATCCAAGTCATTCGGGATTGGCCATCTCCAACCACTCTGATAGAGCTAAGCAGCTTTCTAGGTCTTGTCAACATCTATCAAAGGTTCATGTTGGGATTTTCTCATATCACTTGGCCCTTGAGTAAAGTCACCAAGGGAGGAGCAAAAGAAAAATTCTTTTGGTCTAAATCTCAATAGAAGGCATTCACAGAGTTGAAAGATCGCCTCTGCTCAGGACCAGTGCTCACATTACCAGACTTGTAAAAACCATTTGAGGTTGACACAGATGCCTCTGAATATACTATTAGGGCAGTCCTTACTCAACACGGGCATCCAGTGGCATATTACAGTGAGACACTTTCAGACACATTTCGGAAGTATCCCACTTATGACAAAGAGATGTATTCCATTGTGTAGGTCTGCCGACAATGGAAGCATTCCATTTTGGGGAAGGAAATAGTCATCCACACAGACCACCAACCCCTAGAATTCATATAGACCTAAGGGAAATTGTAGAGTGATCGCCATCAGAAGTGATCCACATACTTGCAATAGTTCCATTTGAATATCAAGTATAAGAAGGGCAGCACCAATAATGTTGCATATTGCCTCAGCCAACCTCCGATCATAGTGTTAACCACCATGCTCAACTCTTGTGGACACGAGACTTCTGATTGGCCACTTCTCTACAAAAGCGACCCAGAATTTGGCCACACATAATAGACACTTTTGGAGGGTCAGCATGTTCCAGATTTTCACCTCCAGGATGCCTTGTTATGCCACCTGGGTCACCTTTGTGTTCCTTCAAACAAGTGTGCCAAGATGATTTGGGAAGCACACTACAATCAGGGTATTAGGAATTTTGGGGTCAAGAAAATGGTGGCAATACTGCTGAAGTATTTCTATTGGCTGAATCTTCAACATGATGTCGGGAAGTACATCAGATCATGCACTACCTGCACCATTGCCAAGTCAACCATTAAGGCCTCTATACCTCACTTCCTACCCCTAGTCGACCTTGGGAAGCCATCTCCTTGGATTACATGTCGGGCCTTCCTTCTACTAAGCATGGAAACAATTGTTTTTTTGTGGTCATCAATAGCTTCTCGAAGATGGCCATATGGCAGCCTACAAGAAGAATATCACAACAGAAGCCACTACTAAACACTTCCTTGAATGAGTGTGGGTACACTTTGGGATCCCACAGTCTATGATCTCAAATCGGGATAGGAGGTTCCTCAGTACATTTTGGTCCAGCCTTTATTCGATGCTAGACACAAAACTCACTAAGTCCACAACCTTCCATCCTCAAACTGATGGCCATACAGAGGTTGTCAACAAGATGACCGTACACATTTTGCACATGTACAACTCAAAGCATCTACGCACATGGGATGAAAGCCTCTCCTAAGTTCAGCACAACTACAGCTGTGCTCTCCACAGCTCGAGTGGTCGCAACCCTTTTCAGGTGGGCTTGGGATTCCAACCACTATGTCCCATTGATGTGGCCATGCCATTTGCGGCTACTCACGCAGATTCAGCTCATGTCCAATCAAAAGAGATAAAGCAAACAACTTTATTGAGCACATCCAACATATTTTCTAGTAGGTCCATGACATTCTAGAGAAATCAAATGCCAACTACAAGTAACAACATGATCAACATCGAGTGCCACACAAGTTTTAGGTGGGCGACAAAGTCTGGTTGCATTTGCAAGAGAATGCCTTACTGGAGCCTATTGGAAACTTAGACCACTCTAATATGGTCCTTACAGCATTACCAAGGCTATGGGATACAATGCATTTGAGCTTAGCATTCCCCCATTCCTTGGCCTGCACCCAGTGTTCAATGTGGACCGCCTTCGACCATACTTTCCACCATTACTAGACACATCCGACATTGCAAAACAACTCACACCCACATAGTTAAATCCAGATTGCATGGAACATGTTGCAACTGATCGGATCATGGACACATAGATCAACCACAGTCACCAACATAATATCCAACTATAGCGAGTTGTCAAAGTAGGCCAACTCCTTCACCAAGGCAAGTGGCTCACCAAGGACCAAGTTTAGCAGAAGTTTCCTCATCTCATGGAGGAACTCAATGCAATGGGGACCATTACTTCCTAAGGGGGCAAGAATGATCCAGGTTGATTTTGGTGGCCACCCACCAAGTGAACTTGGACCCCCACCATTATTTCTTACAACTTTTCAGTTTACTTAATTGTAGCATAATTTACTATTTTTAGTAGTTTTTCGGGTCCTAAACTTCCGAAGTTTTTTTAACGCTCTAAATGACTTTTTTTGGGAAATTGAGAGCATCATGGGTCCATGCCCTGATGTTTCTCTTACTAAAGTAGTAGTTCTCGGATAGATATTTCTAAAAAGATATTGTGCGTGTCAAATGGAAATCGTATGCCAAAGTTATGACCCTAGGAAGTTGATGTACCAATTTACCCAAACGAGGCCCACAGTTTGGTGTTTCATTTTCTAGGGTTAGGTTTTTCGATGTTTAGGGTTTTCCATTATTTCTCAACAATAAATGGACCTCCTCATTGTAACATAGTTCAGAGGCATGTAGCTGCCACATCTCTTCTTAGAGATACGCTACCATCGCCCTAGCTAGTTTATTTCTATTTATGTCTGTAAGCATATTTCAATATTTTATAGTAATGAAATGAAGTATTATTTCTACTGCATCTCTATATGTATGGTTATATCTATAATTTGTTGTGTTCCTCTTTAAATATGGATTAGCACCCCTGCCACTCATCAATACCTTCGGGAATCCAAATCTGGGTAAGACATACTCAAACAAGAATTTCACTGTCGTAGCCCTTGTACAATCCTTAACGAGTTGTGCTTCCACCCATCTAGTTAGATATTACATCGTAGTGATAATATAGCATGCACCCATTTTCTTTCCAGGTGGATGAATTGGCCCCACAAAATCAATTACCCACTTTTCAAAGGGCTACAATGATACCTGGCGGTGTAGTGGTAGCTCATCTCTTTGTGACGATCCATCAATTCTTTGATAGGCATCACATGCCTTACAGTATGCCTTGGAATATTTATGCAATGTTGGCCACCATATATCTGCACAATTGCCTTGCCTACATAAGGGCCTCCCGCAGCTCCCCCATGAGCTTCAGCAAGAATGTTGTCCCACTCAAAGTTTGGTAAATATCTTCACAATATTTCATCTACACCCATTTTATACAAATGTCCGCAATAATGGAAAAATTGGCCACACGCACTACTAATTCCTTCTTTTGTTGACTATTATAACCTACGGGTGCCATCCCCATACTTAAGAAGTGAATTATGTCTGCAAAATGGTCATCCTCTATGCGCACCACAAAGAGTTATGCATTTGGCAATCCTTCCTTCAAATTATTAGGTTCTTCTCCTATTTTGATTTGTGACAGATGGTTAGGTCCATCATTTAACCTCGCAGGCTTCACAATGACTTCAAATTCATACTCCTAAAATAATAGCAACCATCTGTACATCTTCCCCGCCAACACAGGCTTGTTGACTATTTCAAGGAAGAATTATTTGTGTACATCTTGAAATGTCCTCCTAACAAATAATGCCTGAATTTTTGCAGCGCATATACCATGGCCAACCCCTCGTGCTCAGTTGTTGAATATTTTTTTTTTGGTCTTTCATAACTTCTTACTTGCAAAAGCTATAGGATGGTTCAGTTATCCTTCACCGGCCTATGTTAGTACTGCACCTAGCGCAATGCAAGAAGCATCCACATTCACATGAAACTCCTTTTTCCAATCAAGGAATACCAAAATCAGTGTAGTGACCATATT
The DNA here is from genome assembly GCA_000404065.3 of Pinus taeda. Classification (NCBI taxonomy): domain Eukaryota; kingdom Viridiplantae; phylum Streptophyta; class Pinopsida; order Pinales; family Pinaceae; genus Pinus; species Pinus taeda. The sequence goes on along the minus strand of APFE030998987.1, from coordinate 86,337 downwards.
TTCCTTCAACACATCTAATTTTTTTTGAAATTCTTCGTCCCAATAGAATGTTGCGTCCTTCTTTAGCAGTTTCTCCATGGGCACAGTGGTTTGAGCAGAAGCTTTGATAAATTATCTATAGTATCCCATATATCCCAATGTTGCACACAACTGCTTAAATTATCTAGTGTATCCCATATATCACAATTATTGCAATCTTCTCAGGGTCCACCATCAATCTTTTCTTGTACACAACATGACCCAGCAAGATCCGAAAAGGAATTCAAAATACTCATTTATTCAAATTCAACGTGATCTTGTATCTACGACATGTATCCAACATTAGGCACAAACTTTCTATGTGGCACTTCACTAATCCAAACATCCTCCAATCATCAAAGTATACCTCTAGAAACTTATGAATGAACTCCTTGAATGCAACTATGGCTATGCAAGAAAATATAGTAGGTGCATTTTTAGTCCAAATGGCATCACAGTGTACTAGAAACAACCCCACTCCGTGGCGAAGGTTTTTTTCTTCTATCTTCTAGTACGATCTTGATTTGATGATACCCTGAAAACTCATCAGTAAAAGAACATACCTTCTGCCCCCCCAACATTGTCTAGCACTTCATCTGTGAACGATGTCGGAAATAGATTGTGGACACATGCATCGTTAAGCTTCCGTAGATCTACACAAATCCTTATTTTTCCCTTTTTTTAGTTTTCTTGAACCACCATTGGGCTCACCCAATCAGATTCTTCAACAAGTTCTATGATGCTTGCCTCCACGACCTTATCTAGCTCCTCGTGAACCTATTCCTTATACTTAGGATTAAGGCAGTAAGGCCTCTGTTTAACAGGATTTGCATCCAGCTTCAGTGTGATCTTCATAACACCCAAATCATTGATTATGCCCTTTAGATCTGAAAGCTTAGTTGGAAAGAGATCCTGCTATCTGTGGAGTAATTTAGCAACTTTATCTACTATGGCACCGTCCCAGTAATCTCCAATTTTTGTGAACTCTAGCTCTTCCTTAGTGCCAATGTTTACTTGCTTTGTTTTTGGAGGTGTAGAGATGTCTAGGTTTTATATTTTTGGTCCTTCAACTTCATGATGCCCTTCTGCCTTTGGAATATTGATTCTCCTTGGGTCTTCTTCTTCCTCTTTAGCAATCATGTTATAGCATTCCAAGGTGTGCCGCAGCTAGGTGCTCCAATCTAGTTGGTTCCATTCCATAGGTTCATTCGGCATTTTGAAGATAACTACCTTAATCTCTTGCAGTGCTTCTTTGATGCTTGTAAATCCATATTCAAATATGAAATTTAATAAGAATCCTTCCTTTAGTACATCCCATTTCGCAGTGCCATGGCAGAGCTCCATTTCCAAATACCAATTCATGGGAATTGTGTCCAAGGTATGATAAAATATGTGTACCCATTCTAGCTGTGGTTTTGTTCCCCATGCTTTAGTCCACTTCACTATGTGATCCCATGAATCATCCCTTCCATTATACTTCTCAGTCATTATGGCGTTAGCATGCCTGAACTGTAGCTTCATCACTCTTCGGTAATCTCACCATCTAGCAAAAATATCCTTATGCATACCCCATCATCGTGCACGCGTAGCATATAGTGCCAGATATAATGCTTGGAAGCAATGGTCCTTAGGGACCTCACGCTCAAATTCCTCCTTAAACAGATCTACATCAGTTAAACCATCATAATAAGGTAATTTTCTTACCTTCGAAGAAACACAACACGACAAATTTGTCATCATATTGCATTGCAATGTAGAAACTTCATGTAAGAAATTATGCCAATGCTCTAACTCTTCATCTAAATCAGAGGTACAGGAGCTCTCTCGGTCCCATGAAATCTGCACATTTGGCGTCGAATTAATCCAGTCCCTCATCTTGTGTTGTTATTCTGTAAATTTGATCCAGTTCATTGTCACTTTCTTCATAATCACAAACTATTTCAATATAGCGTGCCCCTTCTATTGGATCGAGTGGCACTATAAATCGAACCAAATTTCTTTCAAATGACATTGTCCTCTTCTTCAGATTAATGAACCCATTCATATCAATAGCCCAGTCATTTCCCAGGAGCACGGGGTAGGGATTACTATCATCAACGTTTCAAAGTCTGCCACTATGCTCACACCTTCCATATCAACTATTACTCCATATAATCATCCCGTGGGGATGATTTTATGTTGGTTCGCCATCTTGAGTTGAATCAGAGACCACTGCAACGTAGGTATCCCCATCCTTTCCCATGTTTATTTCGGTAATATGTTTTGCATTGGACCCCAAATCCAAAATGAACTAGTCCATCTCATAATCACCTATCTGTGCTATTAGCCTTATTTCTCACCTTGTTCGTGCCTTATGCTTGCCAATCTTTCTGACTGCATAGTGTTCACCAGGGACCTTTTCCTTGCTAGCACATTTATTTATCAATGCTCATGGGCCTTCCACAACCTTGCTATCATGCAATAGTTTCATGCAGGTCTCCAAAAATGTAGTGAGTACAGAAGGATTAACCTTTGTAGGTGCATCGAGTTCTTATATCTTACCTTGGATTTCTAAGGTGGAGGCCTCTGCGATGCTCTTCTTAGCTTCCAAACAATTTTCCTTAGTCTGGTCTAGGTCAAAGGCGGCTTCTTACTCTAGCGCTTTGTGGACCCATCCTTCTTCTACAGGTTGTTTACCTTTATCAGTGCCAGTCATCATTCCACTTCTTAGCATAATATTAATGCTTTGATCTTCTTCGCGGGTCTCATCCCTCATCATTATGTGTAGCTAGCTGATGCTCCATTTTCTTCTCTTGCATTTTAGTTATTAGCACTGGGCATTCTTCTCTAGTATGATCAAATTGTTTGCAGTATCAACATGATGGGTATGTAGGATTCTAGAAGTCTCACACATAGTGCCCCATTGTTCACAGTTGTAGCAGATAATTTGACCATGACCTCTACTAGGTCCTCCCCCTCCTCAGCCTCATCCGCGACCCTGATAACCTCTGCACGCTCCGGTGGTGCCTTGATCTAGAGGCTAAGTTTCTACTTGCATACGGTACATAGGGGTTCCTTCCTTATCAGTTCATAGATTTGATAGTGGCACTCATCGTAGCCCTCGGATTTGGAAAAGTTGCAGAACAACTGTTGGGGTGTCTGAACAAAATTCTGAAGTAATTGGCAATTATCCATCACATGTTGCCAAATAACTTGAAAAATGGCACACCACAATGCAACCCCCAAGCTCAGCCCTGCTAGGGCTTCTAGTTTTAGGGGAATCAACCCCCCTCCTGTAATATAATTCCCTTACATGGAACAATGATCCTTATCATGTCCATGGCCCTTGCACTTCAAACACCAAACTTTCGCGCACACCTCAGGCTTAATTTCCTTGTCCTTCTTCAAACTCTGCATTTCTAAGTGTATGCTTTCTAACTATGAGTGGATTTGTTGTACTCCCAGGTTCATATTCTAAATAAGTGATGCATGTAGCCTCGTTGCGATCTCTAAGGCTTTTGCCTATGTTTCTATATTCTGTTGTGACAGAGCAATTCTCAAGTGGGGAAAAAGTGATGCTATAAACCATTCATGATGCTGGTTGTCTGTGATCTACATGTTAGCCTCCCTAATTTGACATTTCAAACTCTGATAAAATTCCTAAGGAATTTCTTTGACCCTCATCATGATCTCTTTAAATCCAATTACTGATTGTGAGTCAGATTTAGGTTTACTAAACTCTTTGTTGAAAGTTGTCTTAGTCTCTGTTAGCATCACAAGAGGATTATCAGAACAATATTGAATGTACCATGTTAGTGCGTGATCTTGAAAATCCGTAACCAACTATTCCTTATTTATATTTTCATCAGTAATCTATTGTGATTTCCATGCATAATTTGCAACAAACCAGAACTACTATGGATCTTCACTTCCTGTGCCCTTTATGGTCATCATCTTCATTGCATTTTCCATGTTGAAGGGTGGAGGTGAAGGTGGAGGGGTGGGCAAAGGTGTATGACATGGGGGTGGAGGTGGAGCTGGGGTGGATGGATGGTTTTTTCTATAAATCCCCTGAGTGATTAGCTAAACAGAAGCTTAACAGTGTAGCTTGCCCCACCACTTTGTCGTCACTTGAAGGAGGTCTAATCAAGGGGCTATACTCTAGTCCTGATCCTTTGTGATTTCTGAAGAATCTTCTACTTTGCGTAGACCTGAACATCAAGGAAATGGCATTACCTGTTTTTCACATAACAACGTTTTAATCTAAGTATTCAATGATCTTAAATACTTACCTCACAGTCCCTTGAATAATCTTTTCTCCGCTTCATTATAGCTGACTGAGGTATCAAATGCAAATTCTTTAACAAATCCTCCTAGAATTCAATCGAGCCAATGATCGACAGCCCGTGTGATCTTGTTTTTAGAGGCTTCTAGTCATCATACTAATTCGAGAGTCCACACTATAGGACTATCAAGCTTCCACCTTCCTTGGTTGTCTGTTAACTTGGCTAACCACTCATATAGTTCAATTTGGAAGGTGCAGAAGAAGATTTCATGTATCTCTGTATACATATATATGTCAAACCAATCTTCCTTTGAAAGGCACGGATTCCTATTTTCTTGTGTCGTGAACTCGTGAATCTTTCGATCCAACCACTTTTCAATTTTTTTCTTCGACAGGTTCCAATGATGCAACATCACACATCTCTTTCAAGTAGATCCCTGTCTCAGCGATGGAACCATTTGTTGGTTTACGAGGTCTTGACCTAGGTTCAGAGTTAGTTGTGCCAACCAACAAAATCCTACACTATTGGCCCTTTTGGCAACAACTCACATAGTGCAGGTTGTAGTCTCACCCAAAGTAGTATGGGGGGATGCACGAACCAAGTTTCTGCATCTAGAGACTAGTGTGATGTCTTCCAATGCTTTGGATCTTCCCTCATGTAGATCAATAAACTCATGAGGCATGTTACTGTAACTCTGTCAAAATAGTTGCCAAACCTTTGTGAAAGCCTACGATCAATTGTTGCAGACCTTTAATAGTTGATTTACCTACTTATGTGCATCAGAAATCAATTGTAAATTGGTGTTCACATAGATCTACTTAAGTCGTTAATAAACATAATAGAAATCACATAACATTCAATCAGTATTTCATAAAACAAGTCATTCATCAACGATATATAACATAAATAGACATGAACATAAATACTCAATAATTTTTCAGAAACTTGTCTTTATTGATCTCAATTCATAGATTATAGACTCTAATTGCCTTGTGCACACAACTACAAGGGTACGCGAACTCAGCTGCAGACTCTAACTAGGCCTCTGCGCACTCAGCTGCAGGGCCTTTCTTTCTCTATCTAAGCACAAGACAAAGAGCCTTCCTGCCCTAGATTCTTCAATCAACCCAATTCCCGATATTAGTTCCACTTAGTTTTCTGTTCCTTTCGTTAAGACTCACTATTTATAGACTTTTTTCATACAATTCTGTGGTCCACGTACCATGGGTGAATCTCAAAAATCGTCTCAAAACTTATAAAAAAAAATGGGTTAAGCCCCTTTGACTCCTTATCATCTACATTCTCTGCATCCACAAATCGTGGAGACTTTACATTATTTACAAAATTGTACCAAAATTTGGGTTATCTTAACCCTAAACTGATCTACGGGACCACATCCCAACGCATACCCTATAGAATGGATCATTGTCATTGTAGTGTCTCTACCTCATTAGAACCTGAAGATATTGAACTTCCTTAGGGTTACTCCGTCTAAAGATATAATCACTCTGATCCTACATGATCTCCATTGGCCCACAAGATTCCATGTGGATACTTAGATCACTGGCCCTCAAAGTAGCGCTCAGATACCATGTTTCTTTTCCATGACCTTGGTGTTTGGGATAGAATATTAAATATCTAATGCGACCAAACCAAGAATCACAACGAAACTACTTTTCACAGTGGAATATAAGCGACAATAAATCTACTAGTGCACAAAATATAGACAAATTTTTACAATTTCAAACCAACTTTGTTATGTTAATCAAAATATAATACAATAGTTTAGGGCTCTCGTACCAGGGATAATGGCCCTCATACATCCACAAGTAAAATATACAAACAAGAATGAGATACATTGATCATATAGTTGATGTAGATCTCAATCACAACTGCCATGATTGTATCTTGAACACATCTTCTTAGTCCTTTGGCTCCTCATTTGCAACATCGAAAACTCTACCTCAATCAATGAACCAATTCCATCTGCCCACTGAACACGGATCCACGTACTCTCACGCTAATTGTAACCCCATCTATTCATCAACACATCAAGACTCCATTTGAGTTGTTCACAACATTGTCTGTGAACAACTCCCTCTACCCACAACTGCTCCTCATCTACACAGCATCGTCTTTCCACTATAGCATTCCATTGTTGCTATATGAAGGCTAACATAGGGTAGGAGGGTTTCCATCTATCACTATCAAAATTATCTTCTTCAAAAATGAACTTAGGTTATCCAAAACTGCTTGTGGTTAATCAGACCTTGAGCTTATTCAATCTACCACTTCTAGAAGCTACTTTAGTCCTTCAAGGTGTTGCACTTAGGGCACACAGCGATCACTCTCTCACATCCCTCTTGTTAGAACTTTAGTGAATTCTACTAGGTTGAGGGCAGATTCACAAAAGTAACCATAAACCATTTTGGGTTGAGATACTGGTCTTCTCCAACTGGAGGGGGCTCCCTCACTTGAAAAGCTAAAAGGTAAGAGACTTTGAAACTAATTTTTTATAGAGACCAGATCTAAAAAGGATTTAAAATTTTTTTGGAATATGGATGGTTAAAAGAGGATGAACACCTGTGATCATATTATTTACTATCCCACCATACTTATACATGTAACATCCAATAAAATTCACAAAGGCTTATCAAGCATGTACTTTGGATAAAGGAAATAAAGTTATAGTATAGAGGAGAATAAGAAAAATATATTCCCTCTTCACTTATAATAGAAAAACAAGAAATTCATATACCGCCAATACATGAGAAGGAAATTAAGAAGAAGTAATAAAGTATACAGGCATAAGATATTCCATTTGCAAATGAAATACTTGACACAACTTGTTTAGAGCAGTCTAAAGATGAATTCAAACTCAACTGAAGTCATTATACCCATAAACTATGAAAAATACAAAGAAGAATTAATATGATAACTGTTACACAGAGAATAACAACTTTGAATTATCATACCATAAGTATCCTTGTGAACAAGAACTGGAAAGCATCAAACCATAATCATTTTATTCATAAAATATTGATCACAGTCACATTAACTCTCAAAACAATTTCACAATAGTTTCCAACCAACCCCTATTTCATCTATTTTTGCAGCTTAAATAAGCATACAACTACAAGTGAAAAGGTGTCTAGATGCAATGCATAGTTGATCCATACAATGGATCGAACTAAACCAAAAAGAGGAAATATATTGTTGTTTCAAGTATTTTTCCTATAATGATAAAAAAAGCATCAATTGTTTATCACTTTATCTTATTACAAAAAAACTACATCTCTAAAAATCATGCCTATCTTTGAATCATATCCTTTTGGATCAATAAAAATAGTAAAAATCATGAACAATTGGTTGTTGGTTGCACATTGACTAGGTAGCGGTTGGGTAGTGGCTATGCTGGCACATTTTTCTCCCAAAGTGGCATGTGGCTGGTGATTGGTGGTCTGAGTTTGCTCCCACCTCTGCTACACATTCATGCATTCAACCTCTTACAACTGAAATCTTCCTAGCACTTGTAAAAACTTGTAGGCAGGGGTTGCGCAACAACTAAGTAGTGACTTTGTAGTTAAACTTCCAATACTTCCTCCTTTACACCATCATAATTCATCAACTAAAAACCACAAAATCGTAGGCCCTTCAATATGTCCAAAACCATCTCAACATACTGACAAAAATGCCAACTGTAACTTGAAAACAAAAATGTACCCATGCTACGCAGCATAGACAAGAAATCTTTCAATCATGGACAAAACTACAAAACTTCAAACAAAGTATTGTTACCTTCTTTTCCTCTTGATGGATGATCTTCTAGTGGAGGCTTGAACCTTAGGAGCTTTAGGTGTAGGATTCTTATGTTTAGTAGGCATGGAGCATATCTTCACATTCTCCTTTTGTTGAGTAGTTTGTTGAGCTGCCTCTCTCAACTCCCTATTTTGTCTTTTCAAAAATGCTACCTTCCGCTGGTACTTAGGGAGAGCCTCTTTCATTTTTTTCATCTTGGAGTCTTCTTCTTCAAACTGCATTGTGTCCTCTTCAAATTGCACTAGGTCAATATTCTCCACTTCTTTCTCTTGTTTGTCCTTTGAAAACTCAACAACTACTTTAGGGATTGATTCCTGCATATCCTTCTTGACTCTCGACCTAGTTCTAGGCAGTCTCACAAATTGTTCATCTTTAATTGTCTCCTCTACTACCACTTGAATCTTGGTGGTCTGGGATGGTGCCTCTTGAAATTTTGGCTCCTGTGCTTTCTCTTTACCCTTTGCAATTTGTTTCTTATCCAGCTGCTTGCGAGGCTTTCCTTTGGGTTTCCTATTGGGTTGTTCATCCTTTTCCTTAGCTGTCTTTGCTTCTTCCATTGTCTGAGTGAATTTTTCTTCATGTATTTCATGTGCCTCTTTCTTTTCTTCACAAGTTTTCACTAGTGAAGATTTTGTTTGGGGTATAAACCAAGACTAGATAGAAAATTAGACCAATAATTTATTTTTTTATCTAGTGCAAACTTAACTAGAATTTTGATAAGGGAGAAATGAAATAAACTAGACATGTGGTTGTCCTTTTAAAGTGGAACCTTTTCTTCCATTATTTCTATATTCTTGAGTAAGAATAAAGGTAAATTCATGGGATTTTTATTTTTGAAATGAAAGAGAAGTCCCAAGTGGTATTGGTAAGCCCTGCTAAATCTACCTTCACATGTAAAATACCTTTGTATTACCTTCAACAACTCACTGTAATGGCCTTGAAGATACACAATGGGGAAGTATGTGGCAATTGTTTTGCTAAACTTAGGTTTAACAAACTACTTAAAGGTTGATACATCCAATTCATCACCCTTGAACCACTTCTCACCTTCTATAGGGAGGCCCATGGCATCTGCAATAAGCTTCTCTCTAATAACAATCTCTAAATCCCCTATTTTAACTTTTTCATTTTTTAAATTCAAGGCAAAAAGATTAGCCAGCCTTGTGTGATGACCTAATTTCTGAACCTTTTGGCAAAATGGAATGCATCCAACATTCTCAAAGGAAACTCTGATAGTTGAGGAAGATTTCACTAAGGCTAAAGTCTTGGGCTCAATACGCACGAAATCCCTTCCCTTTTTTCTTGTGGAATATTTCACTAAGGCTAAAGTCTTGGGATCAATTTTCTTTGACTTTGTGGTAGACTACATGTACAGAAAGGAGAGCTGGAGACTCTACATTTGTGATAGCACAAACATTTACTACATAATAGCGTTGCACAACGATGAAAGAGAAAACTTATAGCATAGAAGCTAAGCAGTAAAGCTTTCTATTTTGACCTATATTTCACCCTAACCACTCAGCATTCCACTTTGACCAAGATTCATACCAAAAAGGCATGTTTTTGAGTTTTTTAGAATTGATTGTGTGCATGGCAGACAAGGTGTGCGCAACAAGGCTTTTAAGTTAAGGTGGTATGGGTACTACAGTAGTTAATTGAAGTATTAAACACGAATTTCATGAAGTAACATACCCCTACCTCACACAAACTGGAATTAACCTGTGCAGTAATTGGTAGCCTCAGGGAATCATTGCACAACAATTGCGTAGTGTTCTATGTAGTGATGGCATAGCATGATTTATGCGTTCCTCTGCAATCTACTCTCCACACTGTGTTCAACCTCTGAAATTCATGCACCACAAGCCAAAGCATCTGTCAATGATCAGAACCAATGGAAATGGTGGTATCCTTGTTAAATTTGAATTTGATCCTTAGTCCTTAATGGTATGATTAGACATGATGTTTGGCTAGCGCCTAACTTGAAGAATAATCATATTAAAGCATGGGAGTGTAGGAGTATCTAGGTAGTAGATTTGAGTATGATGAGGTGATGTTGTGTATTGGGTATATGGGTGGTATTCACTCATCATGAACAATGAAGGTTTATCAAGGGGAATTAGGCCTAGGGTAGAATAAGCGATGTCATAGTTGGGTGTATTAGAAATGGGAAATAATTCTATAAATAAATAAAGGGATAGTGGGATAAGATAGGTAGGGTTAAGGGATAGAATAAGAGGATAAGGGAAAACAATAATAGGAAATGGGGAATTAGTATATAAATAATGAGTCTTGAGGGGAACAAGGGATATTCAAAGAGGGAAAGAAGTGTGATATTTTAAAACCATGTTGCTTCAGACAATATCCCCTTGACTATAAATGAGTGTTCAGGAAAATCTTCTAATAGACCCTCATTTTGACATGAACCTCTTAACTCAAAATTTGTGATGACAACTCTCAAAAACTCAAACACCACTTCATGTTCTCAAAAAAAAAATTGATGACCAGATTCATGACAACTTCCCAGACAAGGCTCGGTTGAACACATGATAGTAAATGGTTTATGATTTTTGACTTATTTCATAACAACAAATTTATATATTCAAAGACATTCAGTGACTAACAAAATAGTTGACTCTAACATTTCTAATAGACCATGAGTGTCCTTTAATCCTACCCAAACCTAGACACCTTCCTGCACTTCATCTTGTGCTTTAGCTCTACCCATTCTTCAGTCACTACTTGACTAATCTAGAGATAATACAAAATTGTTCCTTTGTTCTACAATAGTTCCTCTATTGTCCAAATCTAGGTTTGATTAAGTTTCCCACACCTAGGGCTCACCAACTCACTAATGTTCAAGATATGCATTCACTTATAGAAATTCCCAAATATAGAACTAAGAGTTTTACCTCACCCAGGGTTTCTTCTCACTGTTCCAAATATGGACGCTCATCCATTAAAAAGAATCAAACACAGAAGAAAGTAGTTCTTACCATCGCAGAATTCTTATGCTCCTTTTTTTGACCCTTCTGATTAAGAATTTTTGTTCCCACAACAACCCCTCAATCTAGGCCTCAAAACTCCTCTATATTTTGTGTTAATCCTCCTCTTTTAGGCCTGAGTTACTACATTGTTTGGTAAGGGTCTTGAACCCCTTCTTTTAGCTCAACACAATCACTCCTATCATGCTAGAATTTGCACCTAAAAGAGCTTGGTTCTTCTTGTACCAAACGATAACTACTATGGTCCTTGTCACAGAGAATAAGCTCATATAATTTCACATAAATATGACCAAAATGCTTTTCTTCAATGCTTCCTTCTCCTTCTTGACCCGGCCTACACTATCACAAGAAATAACGAAAGAAGCAGGTCTCTTTCTTACCTTCACTAAGCCTCAAAAGACTATGGCTAGATGGATGTAGTTTGCCCTCAACTAGGGCTTGTAATATTTTATTGTTCAAACCCTTTGAACGTCATATTTTACTTCAAAAATCCTCCATCATAAGGAATACAAATATTCCTTCTTGGAATCCTCATCTTAGCTCCAAGAATCACTAGATCTCGGCCACAACTTTGACTAGAAACTAGGTCGAGTATATGAATCTTTGTGGCCTCACTTTTGTAGGGTTATTATAGTCACTCTGAGCCTAGATCACTTCAATGTTTCCCTTATGAAATGTGGACACCTTTATGCAATAGGTTAGGCCTTGTTACCTTCAAAAACTAGGCCTTGTGGCCCTCTAATAAGCCCATGGTAGGGTCTCAACCCTATTTTCCATATATACACTGAAGTGATCTATTAATGCCCATACTTTTGCCCAAGATATTCCATGAAAAAACTTCTAATTCAGCCTTCCAGTACTTAAGAGAAATTTTGTCCCCATCTAGTTGATTTTTCTCCCTTTGGAAGTCTCCTCCCTTGATCATGCCTCCTATGGTGTTCATGATCTCCTTAGAAACCTTCTCGGACCTCAAACTAGAGCATCATCTAAGCTCCATATTTACCTTCTTCATTGATCAAGTGAGCTCCTCTTCACTTAATTATTAGACTTATGCTAAGAACTCCTTTAAATATGTTTCTAAAGCCTTCTTAGGAACCCGCTAAACCTTAGGGGTTTGATATTGTTAAGACATAGGAATTTAATTTGAATTTCCTTTTAATTTTTATTTTTTGAATTTTAAACCTCGTATAGGTATAAAACCCTTTCACTTGGGTCTTTTTCTCACAAACCCACTTTTCATGACCAAAATTATCACAAACCTCTATCTGGGCTTGTGAGATACCTCCCATGCTACATATTTTAACAGGCAGGAATGAGAGGATGACCATGATGACCATGAAAAGACGGTTTGGCTTTTGTTTTAGCTTCATTAATAAGCACCCAACTATATCTAGACGAAAGTGTTTAAAACCCAGTCTACAAATCATTAAGTGTGCTAAATCAAGGTATTTAGTGCTATCCATGTTTAGAGCCATGAAAGATATTTGATCATGGAGGCTCCAAGGAGAATCTAAGGAATTAAAACCTCAAGAACACAATATACATTAAAAAAAATCACAATAGGGGAAAATGTGACCCAATACCTCGCTAACAAAAATTATGTCCATGATAGGCCTGACATTGAAGTAACTTGACCTCCTCATTTGATAAGGTTTTCCTATGAAAACCCAAGAGAAAATCTTTAAATTACAAACGGGAAAAGTATTTAAGCAGTAAAACTTATCTAGAATATGTCAAAGAGCCAAATGCAATATCTTAAACCTTGTAATACTAGAAAGGAAAAGAAAAATAGAGAAGGTCAAAATTACCTTCCAAGCATTATGGAGATGAAACCTTGGAAGTGGTTGCAATCAAATATCTCTTTTTCACATCTAAATTTGGTTAGGCTGCCACCCTTGCTCAAAACTTTGAAATCCGAAAAAGAAACTTTAATCAACAAAATTTTTAACAAAAAATTGCTTACTTAACAACCTTAATACATCCAACATGCAGTAACTGCCAGAATGTTCATAATGGACTCGGAGATTCACAAGAAAACATGAAAATCATGAAAAATCAATTTGAATTTTTCAAGCAAACAAGTTGTAGACCTAGAAAACACAATCTACACAAACTACCCTTAGAACACAACACTTCATATGAATAAATTTTAACAAAAAATTCCATTCATAAATTGTATACCCCTTCTTAGTTGCACAACATAAAATCAACATCAATATTTTTTATGTCCCTCCTAATTTTGCAGTTCAAAACTAACCTACATAGAAGCTATGATTTTTTTGGGTTATAATAATCAAAGGTCACAATTGGCTCTCATCCCAACCACATCTCAAAATGTGAAGGACTAAACTACTCTGCAGCTTCAACCTTAGCCTCGAAAGGTGCCAGTGTTGGCTTTGCCTCACCACACACATTCGTTTCTATTGGTTTCAAAAAAACTCAATAACAATATTTGTGGCCTCCTCATCTCTCCCTTCATTGCCAAACTCCCCTATCAGTACATCATATGTTACAACATCGACCTTTTGAACTCCTTCCGCCTTAGCTTGGACGATATTTTGAATTTCCACCAATTTTTTTTTTTTTTGCATAAAACCCCAAATCATTTATTATAAACAACCAAATATTGTTTAAATCCAACTTCAATCATTATGCCAAAGATATTTAAGGCTTCTATAGTTTATGGGTGATTACCCATTAGGACATTGATGGGATCATGGAGCTTGAGTTCTTGTTGCTCATGGCCTTCCTCTAGGCATAATCGTGCTTATGTTGTAGAGTGTTAAGTGGTGGCTCGATCTGAAGCTTCCTCTTGGGGTGGTGCCTCTCGACTTCTGCACTTCCTGCAATGTCTCCACCATCAACATGTTCACATCCATGTTATCATGAATAATGGTGATAATGGCTTCCCCTATTTTGTGCATATGGGTGAGAAGGAATGGGTAGTAAAATCTCTGATCAGCCTCCTGTATGCCCCATGGCTAGTTTTCTTTATCTACTTTCTCTCCTATAATGCTAGTAAAAAAGAGAATAAAACCCCCAAAATACTCTGGTAAGAACTTCATAGACTCTTATACAACAAGATTTAAGTCAAGCAGCAAACAATCATTTTAAGACAAAATGATGGCTTCAAAAATGCATGTTGATAAAATAATTTTAAGACAAAATGATGGTTTTGAAAAGGCATGTTGAGACAAAACAATAATTTTAAGACAAAATGATATTCCTCCTTAAATAAATGTCTTAAATAGCCTTTTTGTGTAGTAGTGATGTCTTAAAGTTAGATGTATGCTCTGACTTTGAATCAGACAGAGACAAGGGGAAGTAGATCATTAATATGGAACCTAGTGCCACCATTGCCACCACCAAGGTCTAGCAAAGTGAGCCTGAAAATATGTAGGAAGGTGATGACCTCTCTCGCTCATAGATGTGGGTGAAAGGCACTCCATTATATTTCATTTTCAATAGATCAAAGTCAAGAGAACCTCCTATTAATAAATGTTGTCAAGTGGTTGGACTTTTCAATAAAAACACACCCACAATTATACAAATTTCAGTGGCTCCGCCAAGGGAAATATCTCCATGTTAGCCAACATTGTTTCCTTCCCTAAGACATCAAGTGCTTCAAGAATGAGATATTGTGTGATTTTCTCCCCTTGAAGTTCATGATTTTCTTTCAATCCAACCATACTTATGGAATCATCATGTTGTATATGAATCTAGACCTCATAGTGTTCTTATTACTTTGGGTAGACAACTATACAAGATAACAGAGATAGCTCCACCTACTACCATTTCTTTTATCTCTATTAACCAATGCAATAAGGACATCTTCCAAACTGGGAAATTTTTCTTCTTCCTGATTTTCTCTCAATATAAGGATAATATTGTGGCCACATCCATGGACTCCACATAGGGCCCTTCCACTCAAGTGGAAAATATTGTGGAAGAATAAAAACGCATATCCCCCTCATCCACTAGGGTACCTCTAAACTATCAAGTCAATCATTCAATCGATATGACCCCTAACAAACCTTTACGTAATGGGACAATCTACTAATTCGATCTTCTAGAAAATGAGGAAATCAAGCACCATGTTCAAGAGATACTCCAAAAATGGCACATATAAATGAGTTCCTCACCTTGTGGAAGCCCAATTGTACTTGTGCAAAAGAAATATCAGACTTGGAGACTCTACATTAATTATCAAGCCCTAAATAAAATAATTGTTAAGAATTAGTACTTGATTCCCTAGATTGATTACCTTCTTCACCAAGTTATGGGGGAGAAGTACTTCAGTAAGATTGATTTAAATTTGGATGACCATCAACTCCTAAAAGAATCAGTTGATGAATGGAAGATTGATTTCAAGTCCAAGGAAGGTATTTTTTATTGGTTGGTCATGCCCTTTGGTTCAAAGAATTCCCCAAAAACTTTCATGAGGATGATGGATGATATATTACATCCTTTCACCAATTATTTTGTGGTTGTATATCTATATGATACCCTCATCTTCAATAAGTGTTGGGCATAATAGTTGCAACATATTCAATAGGTCCTTCACACTCTGCAACAAGACAATTTATGTGCTAAATTGGGAAAATGTTGCTTTGGCATGAACAAAGTCCAATACCCAGGCTACGCTATTTATTAGCAAGGTGTGCATGTGGATCTATCCAAGATCCAAATCATTTAGTATTGTCTAGCCCGAAGAATCTAACATAACTTCATAGATTCTTAGACGTTTCTAACTTGTACATGATATTATTGTTGGTGTTCTCTTATACCGGAGCTTGGCCCTAAAGTCAAGTGACCAAGGAAAGAGAAAAAGAAAAAAAAAATTGGTCTGATAAATAACATAAGGTGTTTGATGATTTCAAACATTGCCTTTGCTCTGCATTAGTCCTCACCTTGCCATACCTACAACAACCATTTGATATTAAGGCAAATCCATCTGATTATGCTATTGTGAAGGGAGGCTCAGTGTAGTCTATGGCTACCAATTCAAACTCTTCCATGAGTTGAGATTTGGAGAGGATTTACCCATAAACCAAAGGCTGAGTGTGCCTTATTTCTTGTTGCATTCAATGATAGAAATGAGCCAGAAGGTACAAGAAGGGAAACATCAATAATTGGCACGTCATGAACTCATTCAATTGAGAACAGAGGATGCCTTAAGCCAAATGAGAATTCCTATTCTCTGGTCCACATTTAGAGACATGGATAGAGAGGTTGTCCTTGAAATCCAAGCCCTTGAATATGGTGGGACCCTAACCTCTAGTTATTTTTAGGCCCCTATACTACTAGTGTAACCCCTTATTGTTATTAGTACAACCCCCTTATTATATTGATGTACTTATGTAGTCCCCATATTGTTACTATTGTGCCTCATAGAATCCCACTATTGTTATTATTGTGCCCTTACATTATTATTGGTATGTCGGCTCTGATTATATTATGACCCCTTAGACTTCTATATATAGAAAGGAGGTCTTTTCATTTGTATCATATAATAATTGTTCATTTTTGTAATGTAAAGGAGGTTTCCCCCTCGAAGAGGCTTATTTATAATGCGTTGATCTATCTTTTCTATCTTTTTTTGAGTTGGTTTCATAACATTTGGTATCAGAGCTTTGTATTCTAGGGTTTCCGCTACTCCAAATAGGTCATTGTGATATTTTCGCTATAACTTTAGTTTTGCGACATTTCAAA
The DNA here is from genome assembly GCA_000404065.3 of Pinus taeda. Taxonomy (NCBI): domain Eukaryota; kingdom Viridiplantae; phylum Streptophyta; class Pinopsida; order Pinales; family Pinaceae; genus Pinus; species Pinus taeda. The sequence goes on along the minus strand of APFE030998987.1, from coordinate 69,521 downwards.
AGTTAAACATAAAACCTATTTGAGATGCAATCTCCCTGAACCTTAGGTCCGAATTTCAGAGCTTGTTTCGCTATATTTTCAGAGATATGAAATGAGGAAGTTATAGTTTTTGCAAGCTCCATAATTTCATATAAAACAGGTCATCATGGAAATTTCACTATAACGCGTTCACTACAAAGTTTTAGAAGCTAAAACAAAAACTGATGTGAGAATAAATTGATCTGAACCTTGGATCCTAATTTCAGATCTTTTCTCGCTATATTTGCGGATATATGATATGAGGAAGTTAGGGTTTTTACAAACTCTTGAATTACATATTAAGCAGGTGACCTTGGGAAAATCTTCATAACTTTCTCTCTGAGGATCAGAATGAAATTTACTCAGAAGTTAGAGAAATAGAATAGACTATAGTATTTTGTGTGTATTTTTTTAGATCCAAAGGTAAAAATAGTGACACGTGGCATGTCATACAAGTTCGCTATTCTGAAAAGGTGTATAATCAAGTCATCTTGGGAGATTGTGCGTAACTCTTTGTTGGAGAATCTAATTTCAATTAGACAAGTGGCATTGGAAAGACGACGTGGAGGACTATTGCAGGGCATGATTTTAGAATTAGAAGATCCAAAATTACAGAGTTGCAGTTGTTTCAAGATCAAACTCCTAAAATCAAGAAAAAATGAGATGTAGAAGTTTGATGGCAAGGGTTTGGTAAATTGGATACTACATATGGAGAAATATTTTGATCTACATGGTGTACCACTATTACAAAAGGTATGTATTTCATCTAATTATTTAGAACGAAACCAATTTTTATGCTATAAAGGACTTTGTTCTCGTAAACCTTCTTTAACCAATTGATAAATCTCAAACAAAAGTGTTCAATGGAAGAGCACATTGAGGACTTTCAAAAATTGAATATAAGGTAAAATGATATTCCAGAGAAGCAGAGGATTGATGTCTCCATTGGGATTTTAAAGGATAACATTCAACATGAGGTTCATCTTTGGGAACCTGATTCATTAGGGAAGGCATTCGAGTTGGCAAGAAAAGTGGAAAGAAAAATTATGGACATAAGGAATTCTACCCTCACAACTACAAACATGGAAGTGGTGTTTCTCCTAGCCTTCCACAACCTACAAGGGTGACACCACAAGAATTGGGAGCAAAAAGAGAAAAAGGGCTTTGTTACAATTGTGATAGAAAATGCACTAAAGGTCATAAGTGTGTTGAGCAGAAATTAGTTTACATAGATTATGAAGAGGAGGAAGAAAAGGATCAAGAAACATCAAAGGAAAAAGATATACAGCAGGAACCAACCCTAGAGAAAGATGAAATGAATCCGACCATATCTTGTAAAGCATTGGCAAGAATTACCACTCCTCAAATTGTCAAGATAGAAGGACATATCAAGAAGAAAAAGGTTTGAGAAGTGAAAGATCACATCGAGAAAGAAGAAATGAATCCAACCATATATTGTGATGCATTGGCTGGAATTACCACTCCTCAAACTATCAAGATGGAAGGACATATCAAGAAGAAAACTATTCAAGAAGTGAAAGATCACATCGAGCATCGAGAAATGAATCTGACCATATCTTGTAAAGCATTGGAAGAAATTACCACTCCTCAATATCTAAAGATAGAAGGACATATCAAGAAGAAAAAGGTTCAAGCAGTGAAAGATCACATCGAGCATCAACAACAATTTCTCCAACTTTTAAAGGATAATGCCACTTTGGTGCAGAATCGAATGAAACAACAGGTAGATCAACATCAAAGTGAAAAATGTTATGTTGTAGGTGATTAGGTATTTTTATAGCTACATCTCAAGCAAGTTATTTATGAGAAGGAAATGTTGGCAATACTATATGCACTTAAGTAATGATGACCTTACCCAATGGGAAGACACTTCAAGGTAAAAATGGATCATGATAGTCTTAAATACTTTTTAGAACAAATATTATCTTTAGAAAAATAGAAAAAATGGGTCACAAATATGTTGGGTTATGACTTTGACATCATCTATAGAAAATGGAAGAAAAATTTTGTTGCAGATGCACTCTCAAGAAAGGATGAGGATGTGGAAGCATTGTTTTGTGCTATTTCTATTATCCAACCACATTGGATAAACGAAGCAAGTGATGAATGGAAAAAGGACGAAGAAGAGTGGTCTCTCATTAAAAAGTTGTAGAAGATCCCAATTCAAACAATATTTCTAGAACTTGAAGAGGAATGAAAAATCATATTGGAAATTGGAGTAGTTATAGAAACAAGAACCCAACAGCTATGAAATCGATCAATTTCAAAGTATCTCATCAAGTGGAAGAACTTACCCACTAAAGATTCCACATGGGAGGACAATAATTTTATACAGAAGCATCAAGAACTACTCAAGTGTTGAGGACAACACTTTTTGAAGGAGAGGGGCATCTTAGGCCCCTATACTACTAGTGTAACCCCTTATTGTTATTAGTACAACCCCCTTATTATAATTGATGTACCCATGTAGTCCCCATATTGTTACTATTGTGCCCATAGAAGCCCGCTATTGTTATTATTGTGCCCTTACATTATTATTGTTATGTTGGCTCTGATTATATTATGACCCCTTAAACTCCTATATATAGAAAGGAGGTCTTGTCATTTATATCATTTAAGAATTGTTCATTTGTGTAATGTAAAGGAGGTTTTTCCCTCGAAGAGGCTTATTTCTAAGGCGTTGATTTATCTTTTCTATATTTTTGTGAGCTGGTTTTATAACAGTTATGAAGAGGAAGCAAGAGAAGAGGAAGAAGAAGAAGCAAAAGAAAAATAGGAGGCAAAAACAGACAAGGAAGAAGAGAAAGAAGAAGAGGAGGAGTAGAAGGCAGAGACTATCCCTGAGGAACATACCAGAGAAGGGGAGAAATATCCAAGATTGTCTCTTGAGCATACTGAAAAGGAGGATGTTGTTGCCTTGGTTGCCTTAAGCACACCCATCAAATCAAAGGGAAAAAGACAGAGGTAGACTCCCCTCTATTTTAAAACAAGAATAAGAACTGGGATCAAGCTAAGGAAGCCAAAAGCACCTACAAGAATTCCCATCCTAATTGAAGATTCACAAAGCAAGCAGGAAGAGCTAGATTCCTTGGGAATGAAGATTGAGGAAGGCACATCACAACAAGCAACCCCAAAGGCTCCCATCACCTATTTTAGTAGGCCTGTCACCAGTTTAAAATTAACAAAGCAAACCAAGGCACCTGTGACCCTCTTACAGAAAAGAAAAAGCCTGCTACAGGATCCTCAAATAGTGCTACAGGAAACATTGTCAGTGCTATAGGAAAAATAGAAAATTCTACAAGAAGGACAACAGGGGTAAAGAGAAGGCAAGGGAGCAACACCATAGGTGCAGGCGAGGGTAGCTTATTAAAAATCATCTAAGGGAGATTTTTCAAAGTTGCAAGATCCTAGACCACAACCAAATCTAAGTTCTTACTACAAGTTCGTTGAGGGAGGTAGAGTAATACCACATAAGTTTTTAATCCCCCTCTTCTTTGAGTTGGAAAAAGAAATGGAAAGAACACAACGCTGGATTCAGATTGCCAAGTCAAAGAAAGTAGAAGCTATGGGTCATATGGAAGAAAAAATCCTAGAGATGGGAAGGGATTTGAGTGAGTTGAGAGGTAAAGAAGACATCATGAGATCTCAATTATAGGAACAAAACACATGGTTGAGGAGGTAGTTGGAGGTAAAGGAGAGCCAATTGGCCACCATGGAAAGTCTCTCCATGGAGGCACTTTAATGCATGATGCCATATGTTATACAACATTTTTTCATTGTCCCTATACTCCCTGTTCCAAGATCCTGGAGGACCTCTATAGTGAACCCTACATGCTTTCCCTTCATGAAGAAACTCCCATTGTGTCCCTCTTCATGAGTAGAACAATTCCCTTTTTCATAATTTCCCAAAAATCTTATGTTTTTCCTAGTTTACAAGACCAACACTAATGATCTGTGTCCTCCCCTCACCAATCTGTAGCAATTATAACTGTCTGTAGCGTCAACCGGAGCAACTAAGCCTTTTTCTTGTCGCACCGATCCTCTTTTGGAAAGTTTTTTAAATAAGGATCCGAAGCTATTAGGATATTCCGACACATAGGAAATAGTTAAGTATAACTTGGTCTAGTATAGGGTTAGGTAAAATGTGTTTCTTTACTATGTACTTTTGTAACTTACAATCTGACGGTCATGATATGTAGTGATTCGACGGTTCATTCTCTCCTCGGTATTACCAACACTTGATTTGTGGCTATACACCCGATTGGTCCATGATCTATTTAAAGAGCATGGAAGGTCATTTGTAGGTTAACTATTCATGAGAGAAGCTTATGTAAAATTTCATTGTTTTATTAATAAATTTCCTAAAGTGGCCCCATTGGCTCAAGCCGTGGACTGTTTCCCTCTTTGAGGGTTTTAACCACGTCAAAAATACTGGTGTATTGATCTGTGATCTATTTGTGAGCAGTGTCCTTTGGTGTTATGTCTGAGGAACTTACCCTGTTAATTCCTACATGGTATCAGAGCTATTTGAGGGCCACGTCCATTGGTGATCCAAATCTGAAACCGGTAGAACTGCATCCGACTGTCGTTTCCTAAATCTACTATTTCTGACTACTTTCGGGCTGAGAGGACTTCTCTGTTGTGTTAGGAGCATCTGTTCTAGTGAGGAACCCCTTTCCTTTCATGCGAAAAGGTTTCTGGTAGCCCTAGCTACGTCATTTTTAAGATCTGGAGGTATACAATGTTTATTTGCAGTTTCTAGTTATTTTCTCTCTATTTATTATTTCTGTTTATTTAGCTTCTTTTTTATTACTGGTTTTATACCTTTCATTTCTGCGTATGCTCTTTGCCCTGCGACTTTGTGCAATCTGGGCAAATCAGAAATAGAGAGGAAGGATTTTTCTCATGCGTATGCTCTTTTTCGCTACGCCTTAGTGTGATCTCGGAAAATCAGAAATATTGAGGAAAATATTTAGTTTCCGGGTAAAGCTAACTTCAAGCCGTAAGGGTTTGTTTTTTTTGTATGTCCGTGCTGGGTTTTGTGTTTTTTGTTTTGTAGGGAAAAAAAGCTTTCTCAAGCAAGCACGCAACCCAAAGCTTCAGTGACCGAGAAAACAAAGTGCCCCTCCCCCCCCCCCCCCCTCTCTCTCTCTCTCTCAAACTTTTAGTTTAGCTCACTTGGTTCTAGTTAATTTATGAGAGTAGAGGTCTTGAGTTCAAGTCTCCTTTTTTGTTGGAAAGGGGGCATTTTTTTTTATTTCTGCACATTCCCGCACTTTGTCGGTGCCTTCATCAACTTTACTTCAAAAAGCCATAACTTCTTCATCCGGAAGCCCTTTTCAGAGCCATTTTTTTTGAACCAGCCTAATTTTTCGAGATCTTTCCATTGGAACACTTAGTTTTAGCATATATAGCTTCATTTTCTGTTAAAATGGAAAGTCCATGACAAGTTATTCTTGACAGCACCAACTACTTCCAATGGTGGTCCTACATTGTGGATTTACTTAGAAGTAAAGGTCTCTACAGAATAGCCACAGGCCAAGAAAACAAACAAAAGATGAAGACAAGGCAGCAAAATGGGAAAATAGACAAGATCAAGCACGTGGGTTGATAGGGATGTCTATTTCTCCAGATCTTAGATTCCATATTGCAAAACTTGATACTCCTCATGAAGCAATGAACAAATCACTAAATTTTTTGGGATTAAAAATGAAATTAGAGCCCATCAACTTGAAAATGAGTTGCTTACATTGGATCCTAATAATTTTTCTTGCATTGAAGATTTCCTGTCCAAATTCAAGACCCTTAGATATCTCTTGGAAGGTGTTAAGGTTAAGAAAGAAGATAGTAACCTTATTTATTCCATCCTTACTAAGTTGGGACCAGCCTACTCTGTATTTGTTTTCACCTTCCATTCTACAAGGGAAGCTTTCATTTGTCAAGGAAAAAACTACAAGGCCCCTTCCTTTGACTCTTTTTGTGATTCTTTAATAAGAGAACAGAAAAACTCTTACACCTTGGTCTTCTTAATATTGGAAACTCTTCCAAGAAAGTGTTAGCCGCCCAACAACAACCAAATTTAAAGAATCCTAAGAAGTCGTATCCTAAAAGGAATTGTCCTACACCAAACAAGGGTCCTAAGCAATTTCAGCCTCAAAATGAAAAATCATTTCACCAGAATGATAAGGAAAATAAAACCAAAGGGAAGAAGACTGATAGACATTGCCACTTTTGTAATCGAGATGGCCACCTAGAATCCAAATGCTTTAAGAATATGGAAGCCTTGGAAGTAACAATGAAGAAGCATCACATCCATTTGGAGCACTCTTCAACTTCAACTTCATCTTCAGGAATGGCACTTTCTTCATGTGGTTGTGAATCATCTCAGTCTAGCTATGCACTAAATGTATCTTCTTCCTCTCATTCTCATGAGTGGCTCATTGATTATGGAGCTTCTTATCACATGGCCAAAAAATAAAGCCATGTTTTCTTCTTTACATGATTGTAACACCAAAAATATATATGTTGGTGATGATAGATCTCTTAATGTTCTAGGGACTGGAACTGTTCATCTAGACAATGGTCAGTTTAATGATGTATTATGTGTTCCAACCTTATCCAGCAAACTTCTATCTGTATATCAGATAACTCATTCAGGTGAAGGTAAAATTGTTGAATTTTCACCTCATGATGTTGTAATCAAGGATCTAAGAGATCCTAAACAGATTCTAGCTACTGTATTGCTGATGATTCCACAAGGTTGTATAAGTTTCACAACTTTGGGTCATCAAATCTTCCCTCAGTATTTGTTGCTCATAATGATGAAGTGAGCAAAACTTTGGCATGAGCGATTTGGTCACTTAAACTATCGCTCCCTTCAGCATCTATGTAAAGAAAATATGGTACAGGTCTTCCTATTGGTATTTGCAGAGTGGTTTTGTTCCGGATGTGTACTCGGGAAAACATCATCGGGACAGTTTTGACAAACGTGGCCTCTTGGCCACGCCTTCGGCCCCTTTACAAGCTTGTTCACAGTGATTTGTGTGGTCCACTTCTGTGCTTCATTTCTCTTGGCTGCAAGTATTCTTTAACTTTCATTGATGATTTCTCCAGACGCACTTGGGTATACTTCTTAAAACTCAAGAGCGAAGTATTTAACACATTTTTGGCCTTCAAAGCCTTTGTTGAAAAACAATCTGGACATCAAATTCTTAAGCTAAGAACTGATAATGGTGAGAATATGTTAAAAACACCTTCATCAACTTTTGCACCGAAAATGGCATTCAAATGCAACACACTGTTCCATACACTCCACAACAAAATGGTGTAGCTGAAAGGAAAAATCGCACCTTAAAGGAAATGGCTAACTGTATGCTGCAATCTAAAGGACTCAGCCTTAGTTTTTGGGCCGAAGCAATTAATTGTGCAAATTATATAATAAATCACACTCCTAATAAGGTTCTAAAGAATATCACTCCAGAAGAAGCTTGGAGTTCCATTAAACCAGATGTAAGTCACTTTCGTATTTTTGAAGTGAAGCATGGGCCCATATTCCAGATGAAAAGCATAAAGCTTTAGAACCTAAGAGTGAGAAATGTACTTTTGTTGGATATTCTGAAGATGTAAAAGGTTATAGACTTATTCCATTTAAGTCCAAAAATGTTATCATTAGAAGAGATGTAAAATTTGATGCAAATAAATCGGCCTACGAGCCTAGTTCGGCGGATGTGCCACCTTTTCCTATCTCTTCTACTTTTGAAAACATTTCTTCTTCAGATGATGAAAGTGAGGATGATAATCCTCCCACACCTTCTCAGGA
>APFE030998987.1:52821-61643 GCA_000404065.3 Pinus taeda | reverse complement strand
TAGAGTTAGGTAAAGTGTTCTTCTTTACCGTTGTACATTTTGTAACTTACAATCCGACGGTTCATTCTCTCCTCGGTTTACCGACACTTGATCCGTGGCTTGACACCCGATTGGTCCATGAATTCTATTTAAAGCGCATGGAGGGTCATTTGTAGGTTAACCGTGCATGAGAGAAGCTTATGTAAATTTTCATTCTTTTATTAATAAATTGCCTGTAGTAGCCACGTTGGCGCAGGCCGTGGACTGTTTCCCTCTCTGAGGGTTTAACCACGTCAAAATACTGGTGTATTGATCTGTGATCTGTTTGTGAGCGGTGTCCTTTTGGTGTTCTGTCTGAGGAACTTACCCTGTAAATTCCTACAATCAACCCAACTCACATGTCAATGTATTAGGGTTCATCAACCCCTAAAATAGTTGTTTTATGCCCTAATGGAAATAAGTCATCTAAATGCCTCATTCCCCAAAAGTTCCATCTCAAAAATCATCTAGAAAGTGCCTAAAATGAATCATTGCTGAAAGCCCTGTGTTAGGGTGCTATGCGTAGCAGGTACTGCACTGTCAAAGTGCTATGCATCGCAGTTTGGCCCTTTAGTAGGTGCGATGGGCGAGGCAGGACAAAATTCTGGGAGAGTTTGAGAGTTGGTTGCTCATGGAAACTTCTAGAAACTTCTCCTGTGTCACTTGCCCTCCTGAATTCACCCAAGGATGACTAAGGGAACTAGGAAACCACCTCCTATTCCCCTCGGAGCCACCACACCAAATGGAAAAGGAGCTGCTTTTAAGGTCTGGACTGGGTGGTTTTCCCCGATGTTGATGCAACTATTTTCGAGGCATCAATAGGTCCCAAGTTCCAAGTCGAGTCTCTGATTAGATCTCGTAAAATCCCAGTCGAGTCTTTCACTTGATCTCATAAAAGAACCTTCATTCCATCCACTTGATAGCCATAAGTAGTATACCTAGGTGAATGTAATGAAGCTTGGGGGGCATGCACTTAGTGGTAAAGATAAGTTTCCCTGTAGGTTATGTGAAGGGAATCACCCCATTCACCTTTGTCTATCTCGACGGAGCCAAAGGTGTTGGATAACCATCCTGCTTCATCATAGTGACTTCCACCTGGTTACAGGAGACTCTCCCTTTCATCATGCTGGGGGCATGCAAACCATTTTCAAGTATAGTTTTTTTGTTTCAAGCTTGTGTAAAAATGAAACTGAAGCCAAGCATAGTTTTTCGTTTCAATCTTATGTAAACATGAAACTGAATCCAAGCACAGTTCCTTATGGTTCAAGCTTGTCTAAAAATGAACCCATTTCTAGTTTAACCCTTGTGATTGCCTTTCTATCAACCTTTTCTATCAGATGACCTTTGGTTGCTTCATTCCATCACCACCATCTCTTTGGCTGATCATTCGCTTTCACTTGGTTCTTTTACCCTTTTTTGAGGAACAGTTGCAATGAGTGGTCTTATTAGCCAACTTCTTCACATAAATCAACAGGTTTTGAGAAAGTTCCAACATCACCAGAACCAGTTGCTACCCTACACACCACTAATTCCTCAAAATAGAGTCCTCTTTAAACTCTTTTTAGACTCTCTATATAAGAAAAGATAGTCGAGTGCTTGTCTTTTCCAGCTTGTTAAAGTATTGGAAACATCTCTCTTGTATTATTTTATCCTTTTTTGGACAGGAGGGATTATTTTACGAAAAGAGCTTATAGATTTTTCTTTTCGTCTGTTTTCAAACTCTCTAAACATGAAAAGGACTAAGTTATCTTTGTCATTAAACTCGTAAAAATATCATAATAGCGAAAAACTTGTTCATCTAGACGAGACCGAGTTTCACTGTCGCTAGACTCGTTAAAAAATCAAATAGCAATGGGTTTTTCTGAAGGGTGAATTATAGAACAAGCATATGTTATCCTCCTCAAGCTTGATAAAAAATAAAGAGGTACTGGTCAACAATGACTGGGGAAAAAGGGGAAAAATCTTGAAAAACTGATGGTAGCAAGTCGCTCTTGAACATGACAGTTTCACTTCATCTCCGTAATCGAGTTGGGTTGGGTTATTCCGTTTATTGGTCATCATACCATTGGTCTGTAATACCATCCATATGTTTGGGTTAACGGTACCAATTCATCTAAGTGTCGCCGATATGTTCAAGAGAAGTCATCCAGTTGAGAAGTCATCCAGTTAAGAAGTCATCCAGTTAAAGTCTCATCTGTTGCAATACCATAAACCTTCATTTTCATGACCGCCATTCTTGAACCTTGTGTCCTCAGTTTGTTTTCATCCCCAAAATAATTTGCTTTGTTTCATGTCATAGATGTGGGATACATCAAGGCCCTCCTACGACGAGTTGCTTCTTGTCGACATTAGCTCATTATCCAAGAAGTTGACTTAGAAACACCCTTTCAGTGCTTTGAAGCTTGCATACATCAATGGAAAATTTCTCTCTTCTGGCGACAAGTTGACATCAATGGCCTTCGACCGAAAGATTTTGCATGGTGTTCGACATCGAATTATCTATTCAGACCACATGAAATGTACTGTTTTACCTTGAGGATCATCTTCATTATCGGTGATCCATCTTGCATCTATTAACAACTTACATCATTGGCTGGTAATTAAACGATGTCTCTCCATGTTCGACTTTAGAACATCCTTTTGCATGGTTTGATTTGTACATTGAGAGAAGATTGAACAAGTTTGAAGACCTCGAATCTAGTTTCATCCATCTGGGATGTGATATATTCAGGAGTACAAAAGCATCAAATATACACAGGCTTTACACAGATGGTCATCCTAATCATGGATTACAAGTCTATATCTGCAAACGACTGTCTGATCTATGTACACGTAATGAAAGTTTATAAAGTTGAGCATAGGGATGCCTCCCTCAGCTAGTTCATGAAAAAATCATATTATCATGATGTATTGTATTGTAATTGATGCAGGTCACCTTTCAATTCGAAAATTCTGATCCTCATGATAAAGCATTTCACCCGACATGAACATTTACGACCTCATGCTTTATGGGGCAATTATTATATACATATTTGGGCACATCAACCCCAACTCACATGTCAATGTATTAGGGTTCATCAACCCCTAAAATAGTTGTCTTATGCCCTAAAGGAACTAAGTCATCTGAATGCCTCATTCCCCAAAAGTTCCATCTCAAAAATCATCCAGAAAGTGCCTAAAATGAATCATTGCTGAAATCCCTGTGTTAGGGTGCTATGCATAGCAGGTAGTGCACTGTCAAAGTGCTATGCATCGTAGTTTGGCCCTTTAGTAGGTGTGATGGGTGAGGTAGGACAAAGTTCCGGGAGAGTTTGAGAGTTGGTTTCTCTTGAAAACTTCTCCTGTGCCACTTGCCCTCCTGAATTTGCCCAAGGATGACTAAGGGAACTAGGAAACCACTTCCTATTCCCCTCTTTCATGGAACTAATTCCTAAACATAGAATGGCATTCATCACCCTCATTGATAACTCAGCCTCCTGCAAACATCTATAAAAGGATCTCTCATCCAAGAGATCAGAAGGCTGAATTATTTTGAGTTGTAAGGAAGTGCTGCTAGTTTTAGTATTGAGGTGAGAGCATTGTGTCATTGTTGGTGTGTTCTTGCTGATTCATGAGGTGAAGAAGGCTTGAACGCGGGAGAATGGCGCTGGATCCGACTTCTCATGGGTTGTAATTCTCCTTGATATCAATAAAGTTCTTCAAGATTTTTCCCAATTGATTGTGTTAACTGTAAATGCATTCATTTGTTTATCATATTTCTGATTCTATGATGTTTATGCTGTGATGGATCATTATTCTTTGACAGGTATTTGCTTTTGTAGCTGTGCAGGTACTCTCCAAGCGTGTTAAGTACGGGGAGGAGTTACGGGATCAACCAAAGGAGAGGGAGATCAAGTTAGGATTCAAGCAGAAGTTACAGGTTGGTCTTTCATAATCTCTTTCTTATCTGTCAGTCATAGGAAAGATATTGAATTGCTTTGGCTGTTGTTTCTAGGTTAGCTATCAAACCTAGAGGGTTAGTCGTTCGACAAGACACTAATTTTCCCAAAAACATTAGGTCAGAGACTAGGGAAAAACCCCAGAAAAGAGAAAACCCAATCAAACTTTTTCTTAGAGAGATCCTTCAACAAGACATCAAGACATAGATAATACTAACCACAAAATGGCTTCCACAAGTGTTAAGGGTGTTCTTTACAAATTCTTCCAATCAAGATCACAAACAAGGGGATGATCCTCTCATCATACCATAGAAATAGAGCTTGGATCCCTTCCTTCTGAGGTTTAGACTTAGCAAATGATACATTTATGAGGATGCACAAACTTGGACTAGATCATAGACACAAATTTAAAGTGACCTTAGATCTAGGTCTAATCACAGGCCTAAAATAGATCAAAATTTGAGCCAAACTATATGTCACAGATCTCAAAAAATAGATCTACACTTAGACCAAAATATATGCCATGGATCTTTGATCCAAAATGGATCCAAGAACTCTCTAAGTCTTTGAAATCATTTAAAAAAAAAAGAATATCGCATGAGGAAAAACCCTTAGAACAGGTGGAAAACACTATCGGTAGCCAAAAACATGAAGAAATGATAAAAAAACAGGCTTATCGGCGGTCAAAGGAGCAACGCATAGGAGCCATCAGATCTGGCTGATCAACGGTCTATATCTGATCGACATATCGCAAATTGATGGAGACAATTGGAGGCTATCGGAGGCGGTTGCATAAAGGTTGCGATAGCGATTGACGGGGTCAACGAGGACCATTGATCAAGCGCACAAATCGACGACGCATGTTGCACCACCATATCGCATCGGCAAACTACAACGAAAGCACTTACCAACGTCCCGGGGCTCATGCGACATGCAATTGCGACGAGTCGCATCGCAAATTTCGCAATCGGAGCTACACAGAGGAGCAGAACCTATATTTATATTATATATATATATAATAATATATATATTATATTATATTATATATATTATATATATATTATATATATATATATATATTATATACGCGATGCGATCGCCGGACCTGATAGAACTATAAACGATATTCCATATAAATTCAGATCCGTCAAACAACAATTTCTATTTGTTTTCGCGCAAAGCACCGATGCGATGAAAACCGGACCCGAAAGGGTTTGCGAATGAAAATACATAACATTTCAAATCCACATAAAGCCATTCTTGCGATATTTTAAGCATTTTAATGTATTTAAAAAATACAAAGGGGAATTATGGAACGGGCATTCGCGACACGCGATAAGCGACTAGAGGTGGACCTGATAGGAATATAGTCTGGATCTAAGGACATTTGAAGTCCGAAAAAACTGTGTTTTTGCGATTTTTTCCCGTGTTAAATACATTTCTTTGTGTAAACAAAGAATGGCCATTTCTGGGATTTTAAAGGCCAAATGGACTCTTTCGTTGCAAAACAGGTGGCCACCTCCCCTGAAGATGTTAGGCTATGATTTCTAACGCTCAGATGGGGGATTCGAGTAGACAGAGGCCGGGAGCTAGAGAACCCAAGAAGAGGAAACAAATAGACAACGTAGATTGGCTTTAAAGCCACAGACTTCCAGAAACAGAGACAAGTAGTGCTGAGACAGAGATCAAACAGAGACAGAGAGTCAGTGAGGAGAGTCTGTGTACTCAAAAGAGACTTGGGGGATCCAAGTAAAGCCTTATTATTTTGTATCTGTTATGTGAGGCTCAATTTGAGCTCACTGTTGTAAAACTCTACTTCTGAAGACACAATAGAGAGTCCACCACCGAAGGCTGGATCAGGAGACGTAGCCCAGGAGTTTTGGGTGAACTCCATATTAAACTTGCTATGTTTATGTGTGTTGTCTATTATGTTTCTTTAACTGCTTCATTGTCTATGTATTTCACAATCTTATCGATCCATTGCAAAAAGTAACATAGGCATATCCATGCATATGAGTCTGTAATACCTTAATAATTGTCTAAGATCTCATTATCAGATCAAGTGGTATCAGAGCTTTAGGTTTGCTAAGGTTAGACAAGCTTGCACTGGATTGTTGAACGATAACTAGGTCAAAGCTCAAATCAGGAGAACGAGAACTGGTTGAGACTAACCCAGAAATATGAAGAGCCTATCCTATGAGGAAAATGGCAGAAGAAATTCCCTCAGAATCAGACTCTTAGTTCATGGACAATTTCATGACCATGAGAGCCATGGTAGAAGAGATGTATCAAGAATTTAAGAAAGTTTGAGGTGAAGATACTTCAACCTCCAAACAAAACAAAGGAATAGAGGAACCTCTTCTAAATGGCCATTCAGAAGGCAAAGGGAAAGGAAAAGAGCCTCCTCTATCAACACCTCCTTCTAGCCCTTTGATTAAATTAGATGTAAAATTTGATTTGCTAATATATGATGGAGAATTAAATGCAGAAAAGCTAGATAACTGGATTAGACAGATTGATGTATATTGCACTATGTAGAACATCGATTCAAAAAGGAGAAAGATTTAGCTAGCCAGCCTTCGCCTTGGAGGAATTGCCCTAGTGTGGTGGGAAGGTAGGACCCAAGCTGATTTGAAGAAGCATGGTAAAATTCTTTCTACCTGGAGTGAATTTGTTTCTGCCATTAAAAAACAATTCTATCCACTAGCTTATATGCAGCAAGCCATGATGAGTTGGCAAACTCTTCGCCAATTAAATGGGCAAAGTGTACAAAGTTATACCCAGGAATTTAGAAAAAGAGCTTTAATTATAGGCATTTTTCTAGACTCACCTGAAACTTTGCTGAAGTATATAGGTGGTCTGCATAGCTATTTGAGGCACACCATTCTCATGTTTAACTCTACTAGCATAGGTGAGGTATCAGTTCAGGCTACACATCTAGAGGTTAGAGGAAAGAATGTGAACCCAGAGATTGGGGGATCATCAAAACCCACTACAAGCAAGAACAAGGAAAAGAGGAAGCAGAAGTGGAAAGAGAGGAAGGCAAACATTGTACATAAAGACAAACCTTCATGCACTCATTGCAAGAAGGATGGACATGATGATGAACATTGCTGGTCTTTTCATTTGGAGCTGAAACCCAAGAAGTTCGATGGCAAGAAGAAGAAGATTGCTGCTGCTATTCAGAAAGATTTGGGGTCAGACTCAGGTGATGAAACAACCGTCACAGCTACAGGTATAAAAGGTAAAAATTTTGAATCATCTACTAGTAATTCTGCACTAATGATAATGAAAAAAATGAGAGGAAAATACATGAGCTTTTTCATATTAGAGTTATTTCCAAGCATCAAAAGATTGATACTTTATTTGATAGTGGTTCACAAGTAAACTTGATTTCTAAAGCAATTGTAAAGAAGTTGGGACTACTAACCACACCTCACAAGAAGCCATATCCATTAGGTTGGGTATGTGATAAAGCAAAGCTACAAGTGACTAGAAAATGTAAACTTAGGTTTGCTTTTGGGTCAGCATTTGTAGATGAGGTTGAGTTAGATATATTTCCCTTGGATATATGTGGTATTGTTTTAGGAAGTCCTTACTTGTATGATAGAAAAGCCATTTTCTATAGAGCCGAAAATAAGTATCAACTCACAAAAGATGGAATAGAATATATTGTAAGAGCTCATCAGCTCAAAAATAACTACACTCTCATAAACTCAGGGCAGATGAAAAGAATTGTAAATTCATGCAATCAATTTTTACTAATGGTTGTAAAGGAAAAGACCCCTGACAAAACCAATGCATTTGAAGGTTGTGATGCTAGACATAAATCTAATTTAGAAAAAATTATTTCAAAATATGATATCCTATTTCAAGAACCTAAAGGTCTGCCACCCAAAAGGGAAATTGTACATGATATTCATTTGCAGCAAGATGCTCCATTGCCTAACATTGGAATGTACAGGTTATCCGCTTTAGAGAATGCAGAGATCAAGAAGCAGGTACATGAGCTGCTCGAGAAAGGGTTCATAAGGCAAAGCACATCACCATGCGGATCTCCAATCGTGTTGGTGAGAAATAAATATGGTTCGTGGAGGATGTGCATTGATTACAGAGCGCCGAATAAAATAATGATCAAGAATCGTTATCCCCTTCCTTGCATTGATGATCTATTGGATTAGTTGAAAGAAGTTGTTTACTTTTCCAAGTTGGACTTGTGTAGTGGCTATCATCAGGTTAGAGTAGCAGAACAAGATGCACAAAAGACTGCTTTCAAAACGAAGCAAGGGTTGTATGAATGGCTAGTTATGCTTTTGGCTTAACTAATGCTCCTGCCACTTTCATGAGAGTTATGAAGGATGCACTCCGACCTTTGATTGATGATTTTGTAATTGTATATTTAGATGACATTCTTGTTTTCAGTAAAACATGGGAAGAACATTTGAAGCATGTAAAGCAGACTCTAGATGTTTTGAAAAAAGAAAATATCTAGGTTAAGTTAACAAAATGTGAATTTGGCAAAACATCTTTGAATTATTTGGGTCATATAGTAGCGGGTGGTGAATTGAAGATAGATCCCTCTAAGGTTGAAGTCATTGTGATCTGGCCTAAACCCATATCTGCTACAGAAGTTAGGAGCTTCCTAGGGGCAGCACAATATTGGAGAAAGTTTATTGCTAACTTTTCCTTGATTGCAGCTCCCTTACATGCATTGACAGGATTGAACGAGGTGTTTCAGTGGGGAGGTAAACAACAGAAAGCCTTCGACACCTTGAAAGAAAAGATTAGTACAACACTAGTACTAGCATTGCCAAATCTTCAAAGACAATTGAGATTGAAACAAATGCTAGTGACTATGCGATGGGA
>APFE030998987.1:32821-47821 GCA_000404065.3 Pinus taeda | reverse complement strand
ATAGTTCATAGTACTATGAGGATATCTTAAAATGTTCTTTATTGTAATCCAATGTTCATGTCTCGGTTCCACCTAGAATTGGCTCAAATTTTATACTACAAAGAAAATATCTGACCCGGTGTTAAACAAATACATCAATGAGCTAATTAATCATTGGTACATAAATGGATATACCAATCTATATTTGGAGCACATTAACTTCTTCAAGTTAGTCACCATGGGAGTAGCCATGGATTTACAGTACATCATGCCAAATTTCTGAAGGATCTCCATAACATACTTTCCTTGACCAAGGAAGACTTCACTAGGTTTCTACCATACTTCCAATCCCAAGTAATAATGTATCAAACCAAGATCCTTAATATCAAATTCAAAATCCAAATGCTTCTTATACTACATGATGATAGGCTCAATGCCTGTTAGAAATAAATCATCAACATATAGCAGTAGGATCACATATGCATTCTTCACAACCTTAAAATAGAGGTTTTTATTGGCATTGCTCTTAGTAAATCACAATCTCATCAATTAGCTATCAATTCAAGCATACCAAGCTCATGTAGCTTTCTTGAGTCCATACAAGGCATTCTTTAATCTGCAAACATGATATTATTTTCCATGCACCTCAAAACCTTAAGGCTGCTCTATGTACACCACTTCCTCAATTACACCATTGAGGAAGGATGTATTCACATCCATCTAATGTAAATTCCAACCCAACAAAGAAACAAGAGAAATAATAGATCTAATGGAGGTGTACCTAGAAAATGGAGCAAAGGTCTCATCATAATCTTCTCCCTCTTTCTAGGAGAACCCTCTAGCTACGAATCGTGCCTTGTATTTGTCAATACTTCAATCTACAACATGCTTGATCTTGTATATACATTTGGAAGTCACCACTGACTTCCCTTTTAGCCTTAGCACAATCCCCTAGACATCATTCTTCATAATGGATTGGTATTCTTCATTCATGGTCTCCATCCATACTTGTTGGCTAGCTGCTGCTCATAAGTGAAAGGTTCTACATCAATAAGATTCGTCATAAGAGCTGCATAGCTAGAAAACCTTTTAGGTTTTTTAATTTCTCTAGATGTGCCATCTACTTCTTCTAATATAGATCTAAGCCATTTTGGTCTCTTTATCATCTTTAGGAAAACAACCAGTTCCATTGGTTCACAAGGCCCTTCTAGCTCTTTAGGACATTTTGTAGAACTTGAATGCTCTTCCTTCGAAGTCTCCTACTTAATTCAACATAGGAATCCATGGAGACTTCCTTAGACTTCCAATATACAACCTTCTCATCGAAAGTGACATCTCGACTAACCTCAATCTGTCACTTCTCTGGAATGTAAACTCTATAGGCCTTTGATGATTTATTATAACCAACAAATATGCATTTCTTTATTTAAGGTTCAAGATTGTTCCTTTTATCCTTAAGAACATGAATGTAGAAAGGGAAACCAAGAACATGAAAGAAGAAAGGGAAACCAAATATTATCATATGTTCAACCTTTGGCTTTCATCTAGATAATGCTTCTTCATGAGTCATATCTTCTAGAATTTGATGAGGACTTCTATTTTGAATGTATGCAACTGTCAATGATGCTTCTCCCCATAAGAACATTGGAAAATCCTGGTCATGCATCATAGCCTTGACAAATTCTTAAATGGAACTGTTCTTTCATTATGCTACACCATTCTATAGTGGATTGTATGGAACAATAAAATCCCTCTTAATCCAACCTTCTTACAAAATAAACAAGTTCTTTCAAGTTATAGTCTCCTTCGTTGTCAGATCTCAGAATCTTGGTCTTCTTACCTGTCAGGTTTTCCACTTCAACTTTGAATTCCTAAAATTTAGAGAAGACTTCATCCTTGGTCTTCATGAGATAGGTCCATGTGTGTCGAGAGAAGTCATCAATAAATGTCACATAATATAATGAAACTCCAAGCGATCTCACAGGCATCAAATCACATACATCAGAGTGAATAAAATATAAGACTTCTTTAGACCTATTTCCACTACTCGGAATTGGTTTCTTGATGTTCTTTCCAAGAACACAACCATTACAAACACCTCATGATCTATCCATAATTCAGGGATGCCCGAAACTATTTGATTCAATTAAGGTAATGCTCAATAATGAAGGTGACCATATCTTCTATGCCATAACTCACTTGGATTGATTTCATCATGTATAAGGGCTTGAGATGGTTGAATCATTAGCTTATAAAATCTTCCTTCATTAATCCTAATAACCCTAACATCATCTATACTAGAGCCCTTGGACCATACAAGTACTTTTCTATCCACACTCCTTTATCTTATAAACATGAAATATAGACTAGATTATTTTTCAAACCTGGTACATGTAGAACATTGCTGAGATGTACATTGTTACCAGATTCCAACTCAATAGATGCCTTTCCAACTCCTTTGACTACATAACTATGGTTGTCTCCAAGCTCTACCCTTAGGGATAACCTCTTTTCCATCATGTTAGTAATATTTCCATGATATACGGCCATGTTCCTTGATGCGCCACTATCTACTAGCCACATATCATCATCATCATCTATAGTAGAACCTGTTATAGCAAAAAAGTAAAAGAAATATTTGTCACCTTTAGCGTTCTTTGGATGTTCATCTTCAACATTAGTTGCATAAGCATGCTGTTTTCCTTTTCTCTTTTTGTTGTTAGCCATCTCAGGACAATCCTTTTTATAATGTCCAAATTTTTGACAATCATAGCATTGAATTCTTGACAAATCCTTCTTCCTTTGGGGAGGAAGTGATATTCTTCCCGACTTCTTGTTTTTAAAACCAAACTTCTTCTTTCCTTTATTCTTCTTGAAGTGAGCTGCAAGTGCTTGAGAAGCTTCTTCCTTTCTATCTCTAGATATAAGCCTTGATTCTCCTTGAGCAAAAGAGGCCCACAATGATTCAAACAAGGGAGTTTCCTTCCTGCTACTTATACCTGCTGTAAGGTCCCACCTTACCAACCATCAATATAATAGAGAAGTAAAAGTCCCATTGAATACTAAGACTCGAAATATGATTATTTTTAATTATTTTATCATTTTTTTCCTTTAAAGATTTTGTGGCTATTCATATTCATAAAATATAATAGTTATATGTTCCAACAACCAATTGTCTTATTATGGATTTAGGATGTCTCATCCATAAGAATGTGTGCCCTAAAATGCACATAACATCCTCATGCAAACAATGTGAGCAAGGTTATATTATAAGCCGGTGTTTTAAACAATCAAAATTTATAATGAAATAAAAAAAAATCACTAATCCAATTAGTGGGGTCGTTCATAGATCCATCACCTTGGAAGGTCATTAACACAAATTTCCCAAAATTAATTAAATGGAAAGTTTAAACACCATTTAATGAATATTTCCTAAAAGGATGGAATAACACACAAGTCTTTATTTTTAAAAGAGACCCTTTAATTATTGAGTGTGAATGTGGTGCAATGTTAATTGAAGATTTTAAATGAAATCTCCAATCTATACCACAAAACAAGTCGATATGCCATAAACCAACCGTAAAGGATTTGACTTGCAATTCTAGACTCAAGTGGCTGAAAGAAAGAAGTGAAATTGAAATATAAACCTCTACTTGAGTGACGATCTAGTAACAGAATGATGCCTAGAAAGTAGATGCCAAGAAAATGAAGGGAATACTTGTGCAATTTCAAGCTAATATGCAACATAATTGCACAAAACATTATGGAGCTAACTGGAAAAATAATGTAACATTTTATTAAGCTTACTACAACTATATAAAATTTAATCTTCCTTTTTGGAAAATATAAAAGAGACAAATGTCAATAATATTTGCATGTATTAATGGATACATACAAACTTATTTTGTAGTCTTTAAATGTTAACAGATTATATTAAAACCACACTCCATATCTTCAACAATTAAATTTTATTGCGAGTTACCATAACGTGGGAATTTAGGGATAATAATAGTCTGAGTAATAAATTTAATAGTTATTTTAATTAAATAATGAATGAAATAGATAGTTTCCTTAGCTATGCAATATAAGGGTAGCAACACATAAATGGTCAAGGCCAACGTATTGAACCATGAGGAGGGCCTGATTCATAATTCTACAGATATTCCCATTACTTAACATTTATACTCAAAGTCACTTAAAAGTTCGTCTCAGATGTCGTAAAATTATCACTACGCTTCACAATATTTGTAGGCAAGTCCAGAAATATAAACATGGAATTCCAATAGGATTTAACCTTTTTGAGCATTCAACAGATAGATTGCATACTTGTGTTGATTAGTTTGACTCAAACGAAGTTCCACCACTGTAACACAACTTGGTACAACATTAGCAGACTTTAATTCCATGCTTAAAACATAGTATTATATAAATATACATCTAATTTCATATTTAATATAGATATTAAATACACATTACAATCAATGTGCAAAGTTGGAAGGAAATGGACACATATCAATATCAAAAAATAAATACATACAAAGATAATTTCCACATAGTTACCCATTTTTTTTTAATACACATACTAGAAAATTGTCTCAAAATTATTTCCTTTTTATCTCACCCCTTCTCATACTCCAAGAATTATATTTTTATATAAATATACATTCGTACCCTTGAATTTATGAAAAAAAACTTCTCAATTTACGTACCTTATCTAACAAACTCTCTAAAATATCCAATTTCTTTAATTACACGGATAAGAAATGTATGAATGTTGAGAGTCATTAATGGAATTTGTTGAAAAATGCAACAAGAAATTCTCAATTTTACTTTTCCTCGATTAATTTGAGAAAATTTAAATTTCCACATCAGTAAACAACTTGGATGCAATTAACTTGTGTGACATGGATTGTGTCACCTAGTTTACTAAGTGAATTAAAGTTGGAGGAGTTAGAGTTTAGTTCAACATGTGTGAATGCTAATTTGTAGCAATCAAGGTTAGTTATCTCAGGTTGATGTCAGTTAATCTAGTTCCAACTTTTGGAGGAACTAGTGGAAGTTCAGTTGTGCAGTGGGACTTTAGTAAAACTCAATGATCATCCAATTAACTGACCAATTAGCCCAAAATATCTAGTGCATGCAGAGAATTCGAGTTACCCAGTTGAGGTGAAGATTCCAAGGCAGTGTAACATCAGTTGTATACCAATCTTGAGTGTACAAGTGTTGTATGCAACCAAATGATCAACCTTGGGAATTGTGCAATACATTTTGGAGAAATTCCTAAATAATATGGGCCTAATTTCTTAGGAATTGGGAAGGAAATAGTGGCTCAAGCAGAGGAAAAATTTGACTGAGTCCGGGTCAAAGCTTCTTAGTGAGTAGAGAGATAGGTTATGCACTTGTAGGTTGTGCTTAGTTGAGAAAAGAAATTGTAATACATCTCTATTCATCAGATTACTGCAAGCAACCATTGGGGTTTTTAGTAGTTTTATTTCCCCGGGAAAAATACTATTTGCATGTGTGTGATTTCTTATTGGATGTCTGAGATTTTTGTTCTAAATTGTGAATTAATGTCCGCAAAGCAGTAGAGTAGGTTTGTGTCTTGTGATTTTGATTAAAAAATCATGAGAGGTTGCAAATATACATCATAATTTCTACATGGTATCAGAGCCAAGTTCATATTAGAGCAGGAATTTCGAAGTTGTTTCTCAGGAGTTTGAAATTTGGAGTTCACTGCAGCAAGATCTCTTCAGAGTTGAGAATATGACCTTTAATGGACTAAGGCTAGAGTATGCCTTGGAAGACACCTCTAATTTTGTTGCATGGAAGGATTGCATGGAGGTAGTATTGGATGACAATGGATTGTTGGAATGCATCAAGACAAATGTTGCAAAACCATCAGATTCTGATGCCCATAACATTGCTCAGTGGAAGAAAGATGTAGCTAAGGCAAGGAGAATAATCTTGAAGGGAGTACAGGATCACATTGTCTCAAAATCCATGGAAAATAAACTCCGTTTGCAATGTGGAAATCACTGACATAACTGCTCAAGAATAATAGTGACC
Source organism: Pinus taeda (assembly GCA_000404065.3). Taxonomy (NCBI): domain Eukaryota; kingdom Viridiplantae; phylum Streptophyta; class Pinopsida; order Pinales; family Pinaceae; genus Pinus; species Pinus taeda. The sequence goes on along the minus strand of APFE030998987.1, from coordinate 41,776 downwards.
ACATGAAACTGGTGCTCAAGGATAAACTTCAAAGTATCAAGATGCAAAAGAATGTCATTATTCCACAGTATCTGAGCAAGTTCACATAATGTCATGATGAACTTGGTGGGGTAAGTATTAATGTCCTTGAAGAAGACTTAGTAAGCATTCCCTTTCTCGGCCTTCACAAAAGCTGGCATAACTATCAATATTCAGTGTACGTGAGGGAGAAACTATCGAATTGGGAGCGCTTATGGTCCGATTTGTTACAGGAGGAAGTAAGGTGGAACACCAGAGATGGGACTTCATCCAAGTGAGAGGATGAAGAAAAAATTGCATTAGATGGAAAGGAAAAGAAGGGAAAAGGGAAGAAATATCAATCCAAACCAGAATCTAATTAAGGGGGCAAGAAGAAAGATTTGTCCAAAATTAAATGCTTCCATTGTCATGAATTAAAGCACTATGCCACAAAGTGTCCACATAAAAATAAAAGCAAGAAGACTTCAGGAGGAGCAACAGGTGAAGCCTTGGCTTCATAGTTCGAACTTGGCTTTACCCTTTTCGCATGCATGACCAACACAATGATGGGTAGAGTGTGGCACTTGGACTCAGGTGCATCATTCCACATGACAGGGTGTAGATAATTTTTAAGTGACTTGAAAGAAAAAGATTTTCAAATGAACATCGAGATGGGGGACAATGAAAGGTATAACATGACGGGATTGGTACTGTTACCTTTTAGAGGGAGTCAGGCTCCCCCCTCAGGCTCAAGGATGTCATGTTCATTCCAGGCCTAAAGAAAAACTTTGTCTCTGTTGCAGTTTTGGAAGATCGCGGTTATAATGTGATCTTCAACAAAGGAAAGGCATTCTTGAGATGCATAGCCATGGGATAGGTGAAGCAAGTAAGGTTTTGTGTGAAGAAATTGTATAAAATAGATGTGGAAGATTGTTCTGCATTAAGCATAAAGACAAAGAAGGTGCAAAGCCACGCTATTAGTGAACTTTCGCACATAAGACTTGGCCATTTGCATCATGGAACCCAGAATATTATGTAACAGATAACCACAAGCATCCCCAAAGTATCACTTGAGCAACAAGATGTACCTTGGGTAAGTACACAAAATCCACTTTCCATGACCGAAACAACAAAGCACATTCATTCCTTGGAAGGATCCACTCTGATGTCTGTGGAACTTTCTTGACAACCTCCACTATCGAGCACAAATATTTTGTCATTTTTATTGATGAATTCTCACAAAAGTGTTGGATCTTCTTCATGCAGAAGAAATATGAGACATTCTCCAAGTTTGTAGAATTTAAGGCACTGGTTGAGAAAGAAATTGACAAGAAATTGAAGGCTCTTAGGAGCAATAATGGAGATGAGTATGTGTCAAATGAATTTAAAAATTTTCGTGCAAAAGAAGGCATTCGATGAGAGTTGAAAACACTCCACAAACCATAGCATAATGGAGTGGCTGAGGGAAATAACTGTAGCATTTTGGGAGCAACGAGGGCAATGTTGCATGACCAAGACCTACCTATGAATTTGTGGGTTGAGGCATGCAACACAATAGTCTATTTGCAAAAAGAGAGTCCTCATCAGATTCTAGGATTGGTTACACTGGAGGAAGGGTTTCTTAGGGAGAAAGCTGGACGTGTCACACTTCAAGATTTTTGGAGCCTCTATTTTTTGCCATGTTTCCAAAGAATCTAGGAAGAAACTAAAGCTCACAATAGAATTAGAATAGAATTATATGTTGATGACTTAATTTTAACTAGTGATGAGCATATAGTCAGATATTGAAATGAGGACCTTGCAAGAGAGTTTGAAATGAAGGACATGGGTCTCATGCACTACTTCCTCGGGTTTGAGGTATGACGAGGCGATGGGGAAATGTTTGTCTCTCAAGGAATGTATGCAAATGAGATATTAAAAAGGTTCTACATGGAAAGTTGCAAAACCATGGAGACACCTCTAATGACCAACTGGAGGAAGGAGGATGCCACTTCAGGTGAAGAAGTGGATGCTACTATTTATCGGTAGCTAGTGGGTTCACTAATGTACCTTTTGAACACACAACCATATATGTGCTATGTAGTCAACTAACTAAGCCAAGCTATGTTTAGGCCAACCAAATTGTTTTGGAAGGCATCTAAGCATGTTTTATGGTACCTCATAGGTACTACCCAGTTTGGACTATGGTACAAATGGACAGAGGGAGTGAAGCTGTGTGGCTTCATAGATGTAGATTGGGCATGGAGTCCATCAGACCGAAATAGTACTTTAGGTGGAATTTTTAGTGTTGGGTCCATAGCTACTTCCTGGTACAACAGGAAGCAAAGATCTGTGACACTCAGTGCGGAAAAAGCAGAATACATGGCTACAAGTTAAGCAACATGTGAGGTGATATGGATGAGAAATATACTTGTTGAATTATTTGGTCAGATGATGGATCAAACTATGATCTGTTGTGATAATCAGAGTTGCATCAAGCTCTATGAGAATCCTATTTTTCATGATCGATCCAAGAATATAGATATGTATCACCATTTATGGGACTGTGTGCAGAGGCAAATAATGTTATTGCAGTACATTCCAACAAAGGAACGAGATGATGAAAAATAGGAAGAGAATAATGTTAGAATCTGTTCCTTCGTTCAAGTTTCACAGGTGCACATTATCGAAATTCCCTCTAGATAGTGTCAAGAGGGAAGTTTTAGTTCCACATGTGGAGGAGAGGGGTTGTTGATAATTCCTTTCTTGCTAAGAGGGAGTGTTGAAAAATGCAACAAGAAATTATCAGTTTTATTTTGCCTTGATTAAATTGAGAAAATTCGAATTTCCACAATAGCAGACAACTTGGATGCAATTAACTTGTGTGACATGGCTGGTTTCACCTAGTTTACTTAGTAAATTCAAGTTGGAGGAGTTAGAGTTCAGTTTAGTATGTGCGATAACTAATTTGTAGCAATCAAGGTCAGTTATATCAGGTTGTTTTCAATTAAACTTGTTCCAACTTTTGGAGGAACTAGTAGAAGGTCAATTGTGCAGTGGGACGTCAGTCAAACTCAGTGATCATCTAGTTAATTAACAAATCAACCCAAAATAGTTATTCGATGCAGAGAATTCGAGTTACCTAGTTGAGGTGGAGATTCCAGGGTAGTGTAGCATTAATTATAGACTAGTTCTAACTGTACAAATGTTGCATGCAGTCAGATGATCAACCTTGGGAATTGCACAATCCATTTTGGAGAAATTCCTAAATAATAGGGGCCTAATTTCTAAGGAATTGCGCAATGAAATAGGGGCTCAAGCAGAGGAAAAATTTGACTAAGTCTGGGTCAGAGCTTCTCAGTGAGCAGAGAGATAGGTTATGCACTTGCAGGTTATGCTATGTTGAGAAAAGCAATTGTAATACATCTCTATTCATCAAATTAATGCAAGCAAACATTAGGGATTTTAGTAGTTTTCTTTCCCCGGGAAAAATACTATTTTCATGTGTGTCATTTCTTATTGCATGTTTGAAATTTTTGTTCTAAATTGTGAATTAATGTCCGTAGAGTAGTAGAGTAGGTTTGTGTCTTGTGATTTTGATTAAAACTTCGTGATAGGTTGCAAATCTACATCATAATTTTTACAGATTCATAGTCCAAATTTATACAAACTAACTACAAAAATTTAAATCACAAGTCAAAGGTAAACAAAAATGCACCTTATCAATAATAAATTAAACATATATCTTGCTAACACATTTTGTATCATGCCAAAATTCTCATCTATCCATAATTAACATTATAATCAGTCACATGTAATGATACAACATTTGAATATGGAAAATATAATGTTCTCACACTAAAAAATGAACTAGAATAACAAATTCAATCTTGTGAATATGGTTGGGTAAAAAATATATTCCAAAATAACAAGACTTGTAAATGTTGTTGGGTGAAATATATATTCCAAAAATTAGCTTAATTTGTAATCTTTCTTCTTCCTCCATAATAATAATGAATATAATAATATTATTTGCAAAAAACAATGAAATGCTTCCATAATCCAATCAGATTAGGTTAAATTGGACGTTTAATTTGATAAGGAACTACTAAATTCATTTCCAATAAAACAAAGAGCCTTAAATTGTGAGTAAAAACTTTGCAATTGTAATAAATGGAAACCATTGGAACTATAATTCACACTACGATGTTGTGGGAAATCCTTACAACCAACTAAAGTAAATATTTATAATCTAAAGCAACTTTCCACCCATGAGTTAAAAAAGAGTATACTCTAGTAGATTTTTAATTTTCAAGAAATGTATATAGAAGGGAATAAATGGAAAGCTAATGTTTGTAATTGTAACTTTTTGGAAAAATAATTTCTATGTGGACATGTGAACTAACTTCATCTTCATTCAAGAGAAAGTAATTAAAGCATAATATAAAAAACTAGAAATTATACTTGATACTCAGTAGTTCTACTTCATTGAACAACTTTGCTTGCCAACTCCAAAAAGATGAGAGTATGCTTGGGATCCAATGCCCTTACCAACTCATTGTGAACCATCCAGTTTTCCACCCAACTATATCCATGGAGAAATCCCCCCTTGAAACCCCGCAAGCTATAAGAGCTCACAAGCAGTACCATAATACACAATAGTAGAGAGAGATATACAATGAAAGCCAAGGAAGTTAAATTTTATTTACTCTAAATACCACTCATGTTCAACTCAACTAGATAGAGCTACTAAGTAAATTTAGTTTAGGAAATATCATATTTATTTTGGTAGCATCTAGCTACTATCCAACCACCCCCCCAAACCATGGGGATACTTCTCTGTTTATAGTCTTTAAGTGGGGTGACAAATCACCCCTTTCATGCAAAATTAATTTCTTTTTAAATTCAAATATTTCATGTTATTCATCGCCCCCCTGAGGTGACAATCCCTCAAATTTTCTAAATTATATAATGATATAAATTAATTAATATTCATCACCCCATGTGACATGTTTAAATAATTTGTTATTATTTATTTTTCATAAATAAATAATCCACCTTTCTATTAAAATAATATGAAAGTTAAGAGCACTTCCAAATTGGGTAAATTTGGAATTTAATTAATTTAGGGGTTAAACAAGGTTGGCTTACCTAGTTAATTGATTCCCATGAGTCATATTTTTCTTCTGGAGAATAGGGATTCTACACCCGTATTTCATGCCTCTCTGTGCCTTGGTAGATTCAGGACTCCACACCCTGATCTACTCCAAAGATCCAAGATTCTGCACCTCAATCTTTCAAATATTTAGGACTCTATGCCATAATACTTTTATTATATATCCAAGACTCCACATCTTTATCTTTGATGGATTTATGGCTCCACACCCTAATTTCCATGGCTTCTCATCTCTATGCTTTGAAACTTCAAGCTTTACCTTAAGGTATTTGTTGTGAGCTCATACTCATTTGATGGTTCGTTGGTATGGCCTTGTTCCAAGACCCACACACAACACAATCTCATAGATCAAAGGAATAAAATTAATTTCATAATGATATTAAATTAATCACATTTTACCCAAAATTGTGCACGACGTCGATAGTCATTTTTATTTTGAATAAATGACTTCCATAGTCGTTTATAATTTGAGCATTCTTGTTGGCAAATGACTAGGTCCCCTGCCACATCTTTCCCAATACAAGCTTAAGAATTTATAGTCATACAGATCATGTATCATCCATAAATCATTATTACCCATATGCTCCACATAACCATGATCATCCATGGATCTATGTGTCTCAATCTTGGATCACCATCCATGCCATATACCTGTCATAAGTTAGATACAAAAAGAGAAACATTCATATAACATGTACTTAACTAAATATAATATGATAAATATAATAAAAGATACCGCTATATGTATATACCCACCAATCATATGACCAAAAACTAAGTCTACAATCTATAGTCCTATTCCCAAGTTTTAACATGCATAATCCATATATCGGTCCATAGAAAATATTCCTCTCTAAGTGTCGCAAAAGTAACCTTGCCAAAGTGGGACACTACATACTCCCCCTCTTGGATTAAACTTGGCCCGAAGTTTTATTAATCAAGTACCATGTATAGTCATACCATACTAGATAGATTTTGACATACACTACAATACATACTATATCCAAACAATCATCTAATCAAGCATATTATATCCAGATATTATTATCTGTAAATGCTATAACATATAGAACATCTACTCATATAAATGACAATGATCTCACATTATACATGATTGTCTTTTCCCTACCTAATGCATTAAGAATTGAATACTATTTCATGTGTCATTCTCTTAGGCTTCTATAGAAAATTTGAGCTTTCCAACTCACAAACAACTCCCACATTAGTTGTATAAACAACAATGATGGTCCATCCTTTTATTACTAGGTTAGAAAGAATTGGGCTATCTCAACCTCTAACCTAGTGTAACTATTTCAGACCACTTGGATTGGAAGTTAGCCCTTCCAATTTGAGAGGGCTCTCTCAAATGTTGATCAAATTTACTTGAAACAACTCAAACAACAGATGACTATGATTTCTTTTTTTTGTGTGTGGTTTTGTAGGTGAAGAAAATGTGATAAATACCACCATTGGGCATGGAGTCAAATTAAAACAAATTATGGCCAACAATAGTGTTTAATGAAAGCTGAGGCATCTATAACTTTAAAACTGATATCAAATTAACATCCATAGTAAATGAAGGAAATTGGGGCAGTTTGACAAGATTTCCAAGTAATCAAGATACTATGTAAAACATAAAACAATATGGTAAGAAAACATGAAATCCATGACATGAATCTCAGGTACAAAAATAGAGTTGCTGCAAATTTTCTATTAATAGGATCAAAAGATTACATAAGGTCAGTTCTTCACATCATCCATCAACCCTTCTCAAAGTTGAAAAGCTACCTATTTATAGAGAAAATATCTCTTTACATTAACTTTCCACCTAGGCCAAATTCGATCCACTATCTAAGAGACCTATTCCTATTTTTCTTCTAACTGACAAAGTCCTCATAGGGATTTTCTGTTTACATAGTTGGAATTCAACTAGGAATCTACTAGATTTTAATACTCTAACCACTTTCTATTGATGAAGATAACCGGGCCCAACTACTTGCTGAATTTGCTGGAGTGTCATTAACTTTCGACCTGTTGATATTGATTAAATTTCTTTTTGCTGACTGTCCTCTTTAATGAGCTGGCTATTATGTTGATGTGCCTATGTGCTGACTTGACATTATGAAAAATAAGAGTTTTGAATTATTAAGTGGACACCCTTCATGATCTGTAATCAATCTGGAGCTTGGATGTTTGATATTCAAAATATTAAAAAAAGGCAGAAAAACAGAGTTTTTATAGTTTCGTAGCAAAAACATAGTCTCCAGCAGTTTCATAGAAAACTTCGGTAGCAACTTTCAAAAAACACCCTTATGCTACCTCTTTTCTTTCTCTGCTAGTTCCGAGGTCTTCTTTGATGTTTGTAAGCTAAACATATGCCTTTAGAACTTACTTTGCTGAGTTTTAGACTAGCCTTAACCCCCATGGAAAACTACAACAGTTTCGTAGCAAATTCTGAGCTTCATTATGGGGAGTTGCTATGAAAGTTCAAAATTCCGATTTTTTCGAATTTTCATGATTCTTAATGCCTCCTTATTACTCCTAATACCATGTTGACTATATATAAGGTTGAGTTTACTGGTTTAGGTATAGTGAAGACAAACTTGAGAATTTTACCATATCATAGAGTAGCATCTACTTCAACAATGATCTTGATATTTCTCTTTTTGAGTTAAACTTGGATCATTTCATTTTGAGTTTCCAGTGCTGTGACTTGTCCCTATAAGCTTTTCCTATCTGCTTGTAACCAACTATTCCTTTTATACATATGCTCCAACATTCTGTGCAAAGGAAAAGTCCTCCTTACCATCTTTTTAGATTTGTCTGCAATTTCATCATAAAATTCTATTTGCTTTGACACTTCATTTTTCCATTCCTCAAACTCAAGTTTGGTTTTGATAACTTCTTGTCTAGCTTCTCTTAACTGTTCATATAGAACCTCTATTTCAATTTTTTCTTGAACAACTTCCTTGCCTTTCTTTTTCTTTGTTGACTTCTTTGATGGTTTTGTTTTGTCCAATAGTACTTCAAGCATCTCCTCAACGTGCTGTATTGATCTTGTGACAGGTTTCCTTTTCCCTAAAAATGAAACCATGTTCTTTTTGAGTAAAGTCTAATTTCTTAGCCCTCTTTATTTTCTTCTTGGTTTCAATTTGGGTCACTTCTATATGTTGCTAAATTGGGATTTCATCAATTTCTATAGCTTCTAGAATATCAGTTAGTTTGCCCTTCTTTGTACTATGTTCTCTACTCTGTCTTCTGGTCATCCTCCTTTTAGTGCTTGTGGAAGCCTCAATTATAGGTTGGTGCTTTTTTCTAGGAGTTGTGGATTTAGATTTTGGAGTTCTTCTAGAGGGGGTAGCAACATCTAATTCATATCCACTTAAGATCAAGAAGGTAAGCCAATCTTTATTTAATCTATTTAACTCTTCAACCACTAGCAATTTGATAAGTCCATGATGAAAAACATACGTACTTCTTCTGTCTGGTTTAGCTTGAACCTTGTTAGACAATTTCCCTAGACTTCTGAAGAGATAGAAGGGGATATTTTATATACCTAGGGGGGATAATATGGGGTACCAAGGGAGGTACCCAAGGTAATAATGTAATAATGGGATGGGCCATAGTAATAAATAAGGTGGTTAACCCATATCATGTAAGGGACCACAGGTAGTTAGTAATAATGTAATGGGCCCATGGTATTAGTGGATGGTATGAGGGAATAATGGTAATGATCCATGGTATTGCATGTATGAGGCCTATATAGAGGCTAGAGACTCCACATGGAGGATGTCAAGGAATAG
>APFE030998987.1:858-30703 GCA_000404065.3 Pinus taeda | reverse complement strand
ATGTATCAGCACCTGTAACCTTTTCTGCTTCAGCCTCTGTTTGTGTTTGATTTTCTATCATCACTGGCTCATCATCTAATATGTCAGACCTTGGAACATCTTCTCCTTCAGCCTCCTTGGACTCTACCTGTTTATTAATGGAAATATCCTGTAATGTAATTTTCTTCTTTTTATACCAGAGCTTCAGGAATTTCTTCTGCACATTAATATTGATAGTACCCGCAGATTCCATCCAAGGATATCCCAAAAAAATATCCATATTATCCATCTTTGAAGTATAAAAATCACCATGCAACACATACTTATCCATAGAAAGCTTCAAATCCTTATAGATTTGAATATCCTCATCATCAACCCATGTATTTTCAATGTGTTTCGTTGGAATTTGCAATTTTTTTGCCAAGTTAACATTGATAAAATTATGCTTGCAACTAGGATTTATAGAAACAATGATCTTTTCCTTTTGAATCAATCCATGAACCTGTAATAAGGATATACCAGTAGGAAGTAGCTCCACATGTTTCTCCTTATCTTGTTTTCTGGCATGAGACCATCTGTCTAAAAGTAATTTTTCAAATTCTTCATCGGGCAAGTTGGAACACTTCTTTTGGTTAAGTAATCCCCACCATGTGGCTGCCTCATCTTCAAAATTAAACACTACAAAAGTTCTCCAATTATGTGCCCATAATGACTTGTGTTTTTTTATGTATTCTTCAATAGTAGGACCATTATCTTTTCTTGTAAAAGCCATGAAGAGGGCTTTGAAAAAATTCACTTACTTGGCGAAATTTTGAAATTGTCACAGTTTAGTCAATATTGCTCAGAATCCCTATTATGATTTGTTTTTGGAAATGGAACAACCATTCTACATCTGCCCATGTGATAGAAATTCTGATCCAGGCACTAGAATTTCAGATCTGTGCTGCAACTCTCCCGTCGTTCCCAAAATTTCTGCAAAAAGAGTTGATTTTAAATCAGTGATATCTCCCTCATCCGGACTCCGATTCGAACGATTTTTTATTTTTATTTTTTTATTTTAAATAGGGTATCTTTTCACATAGGATCTAGATCTACAATTAGATTTTGCAGACCTTGCACAAAAACGTCTAGATCTGTGCCGCAAACTCGCTGCCTTGAAAATTTGTTTGCAACCCCACTGATTTTTAGATCAGCGATATCTCCTTCATCCGGACTCCGATTCGACTGATTTTTTTTTAATTTTAAATAGGGTATTTTTTCACATAGGATCCAGATCTACAATTAGATTTTGTAGATCTTGCACTAGGATGTCTAGATCTGCACCGCAATTTCGCTGCCCTGAAAAGTTGTCTACAACCCTACTGATTTTTAAATCAGCGATATCTCCTTCATTCGGACTCCGATTCGACCGATTTGTTTTTTGAAATCGGGTATTTTTTCACAAAGAATCTAGATCTGGAATTATATTTTACATATCTTGCACCAAAATGTACAGATCTGATCTACAAACTCGCCGCCCCCAAATAGAAAAAATTCTCCATTTTTTTGCCCAAGAAAGTGCTCTGATACCACTTGTTATAACTCTGATATGAAAATATAAAACAATAGAAATAAACCCGAGAAATAAGATAGAAATTCTTCTTTATTATCAAACCCTTAAGGTAGGGCAACACCATACATTCACTCCTTAAGGAAGGAGAACACTCCACAAACCATATGCTTGTACATACAATAATCCTTGACTATTCCTTGACATCCTCCATGTGGAGTCTCTAGCCTCTATATAGGCCTCATACATGCAATACCATGGATCATTACCATTATTCCCTCATACCATCCACTAATACCATGGGCCCATTACATTATTACTAACTACCTGTGGTCCCTTACATGATATGGGTTAACCACCTTATTTATTACTATGGCCCATCCCATTATTATATTATTACCTTGGGTACCTCCCTTGGTACCCCATATTATCCCCCCTAGGTATATAACAGGATATCTAAGGGCTATTTACCTGTGAAGTGGAGCATCAATCTGAAGTGGTACTGGTAGACCATATGGAACCTTCCTTCACATGTAAAATATTTTTGAATAACCATAAAAAAATTTTATGCTCCTTAAGGAAAGTTCTGGAGATGCCCGATGTCATATCAATCCCTCGATGTTCTTCCTTCAAAAATTCATCACAATTATGTAGTTGGAATTTCTGGACTTTAAACCATGTCTCCCCTAACCTTGGGATTTCAGTAGCATGGGCAGTGGTGTCTGGAGAGATAGTCAAACTCAAGATGCCAACCTTTGTGCCAATCCCGTTGAAATTGATGGTGAAGTCTTTAGTGATTTGCGCGTGAAAACCCTATAATTTTTGGCAAAGTTGTAGACATCCCACATTGGTAAATGACTGTACAAAAGTTGGGTCTTCTTCAAGCAATTTCATGTCTATGGGCTCATAACGAACTACAACACCTCCTTTGTACTATTTTCTGGATGCCATGCTATCAACACGTCAGGAGCTGCTTCCTCTTTACCTGCAAATCAATTTGAGAACACCTAGACCACACTCAAACCACGACTAGACTCATTTTGACAACACAAAACCCTATTGCAGTGACAAGAGTTGTGAAATTTTGATAGCAGCATATGGTATAAAGTGGAAAAGAAGGATGAATGAAAAGAAGTGTAGGACACGAGAATAAAGGCATTTTATGACTCAGAACAACTCTGACATCACTAACAATCGTTTAAAATAATAATGTTACACAGAAACAGACTTTCATAGTGAGATAGGTGTTAGGATGGACCGTTTTGTTACGGAACTATCAGGGACTTTCGTAGCGAATTCTTGGTTTGTTGAACTGGAGTTACTGTGAAAGTTTGTAAAACTGTCAGACAACTCAATTATGAAACGATGGACCTCAAAACAAATGGAATCATGACCTTTCCTCTTTTATGATGACCCTATCAAACACTAAATGTACCATATGACAGATTTAACATGAACCTAAACATAAAGACCCTATCTAAAATGACTAATCAAACTGAAAATTATTTCTACGGATTATCATGGATAACACATCCCATCTCACAATCAAATTTGCATTCAAGAAGCATCAATTCATGCACATAAAATTGCTAGTGAAACTACTCAACAAAACATGATGTGATATATATAATCCACTCTTACATCCCACTTGATTTATGTCTTCTCAATCCAAGTTTCCGCTTTTCATTCCATAAGACATGTCTGCGATCACAATCTTTAAGATCTACCTACAATTTTTACTAAATGTTTACTCTTTAGGAAAAATCACATTTTGAGGTTCAAGGCACAATTGTTTTTTTATTATACTCAAAACAAGTGAATTAGATACCATATGTAAGATCCCTCAATTGCCAACTAGGTCTATAATCTAAGTTACCCAAAATAGGTGTTTTTTGAACTAAAAATTCTTGTTGTTACCATTGCATGTTGTATGAATCAAAATCAGAGTATATCCTTCCTACCTATTAAAATAATAATAATTGATTTAAACTTATTCTAAAAATCAACTATTTAACAACGAATCGTAAAATGACCAAAGATCAATAACCAACGTAAAAGATTACAAAGCTTAACTTTTTTCAAAAACTATTCTAGACTAATACTTTTGACAATAACAAAAACTTTAAACTACATAATGCAAAGGGAGAAATCATAAACTCATATTTGTCAAGAATGTATATACATATTACCATGGTTATAAAATATTACCAACGTTCCAAAAGATTACCGAGGTTAACTTCTTTTAAAAACTATTCGAAACTAATAATTTTGGAAATAATGAAAACTTTAAATTACATATCACAAAGGGAGAAATTATAAACTCATATTTAATAGCCGACCTTCATCTCATCCTTAAATCAACTCACCTCATAGCTATTTAAACCTCTCATTTAGCTCTTCTACTATTAGCGTTCAAAAATAGTCTTGATGATGGATCCTTGTTGGGATTTGAACGTTGACAAAATATGGTTATTACTGTGGGTTCTCTGAAAAATAAGTCAAAAAAAAAAACTCATATTTGCCAAGAATGTATACAATGTCTTATAGTAAAAGTTACAAAATATTACCACAAATTTATATCACAAACAATAGGTATCTCAAGCATCAACCAAAATAAATACAACACGCCAGTATATGCATCAATCAAACTAAAAGATTATAAAATGTTGCATTTACTGATAAGGCACTCTAAATCAGCACATTGATATTGGAAAAAAAATTTAAGAATCGGAGATTTATGCTTTTCTTTCCCAAAAAATAATAAGTGCTATATTTCAAAGAGAACATAAAGTAGAAACAATGTGCCCATTGCCTTCAAAACAACAATTGCCAAGTAGAATTTTATAGAACACTATTATTAGACGAAATATAAACATAAAACCTTTAAGGGAACCAACTAATCGACGAAGGATGTCAAAGAATATAAATATGAATATCATCTCTTCCGATTATATTTTATGTAACATAATTTTTTTTTAACTAACATGCTAAAGTTCTATACAATCCTCATTGAACCACTTTTGTATTATAGATCATTCCTTGAATTCCCATAATCTTCATTATTATTCACTTCTCTTCCTTGAGAATCAATTATTATTGACATAGTTAGAATATCTTCATTCAAAAAACATATTAAAATATCTTTTTGCAAGCTTGTAATAAAAAACAACTCTCGTAATGTTAGATTTCAGGTTTCTGTGGCATTCATTTGTAGAAGAAGAATTCAGATTATCCACAATAGCTTTCATAGTTTGTCGACATTTCGAATCCCAAAATGGACCCATCATCAGGACGATGCTTGACAAAAAGGCTAAAGCAGATAGAGTATAAATAAATAAATACCAAAATAATAAAATAAAACACAAAATAAAAATAATATCATAAAGGTCAGCTAAAAACCTAAAATACCAATCTTACCCTAATACTATTAATATTAATATTAATATTAATATATTATTAATAATATTATAGAATATAAACCAAATAAATCTAAATGATAATATATTAAGTTTATATTAAAATATTAGATAATATTTAGTTATAGTAATATATATATATATATTATATATATATATATATTATTTTTTTTTATTTTTTTTTTTTGTTTTAATTTAATGTTAAATTGATGATATGAAATATAAATTTATGAGTTATATTAATAGAACCTTATGTCAACTATAATATTAATTATTATTATAATGTTTTATATTATTTTTTTCTTAATATTACTAATTATTATTATAAGAGAATAATATAAAGTTAGGGTTAGAGACTTATATCTGAAATGTTGAACTTAAGAAGAGTTGGTAGAAATAACCTGTGTGATTAGAGGAAGCCATCTCCTGTTGATCTCAATGCCACCATCCCTATTGAGATTTTGCGAATGCTTCATTATTTCAAGTGCCTCCCTGATCTTCCTTTTCTGATAGTGGTCCTCCCTTGCAATGATCTTGACATATTCCAAGCAAATATGGTGCTTAGTTTTTGAGGTGTGTTCGACGTTGAAAATAGCAACAAGAAATGATAAAAATAGAATCTAGAATATTCCAATTTTAATTTGTCCTTGAATTAAAATTGCGAATCAAATTCGAATTTAGTCTCACCAACTGCTTGGAATTAATTAATTAATTCAATATGGATTAATTAGTTGGAGAAATTCAAGTTACAAGTCTTTCTAAAGTCATGCAACAATTATCCCTTAAATTAAGGAGATTATCCCTTAACTAAGGAGATAATATTGAGTTGTAATTAATTAGCTTAGTTTATTGAGTTAAGTCCAGTTAAATTAGTTCCAAACTGTTTGAGGAACTAATTGTGAGTTTAGTCAGTTAATGCATGCATGCATACAACTAGTGTACTCCAGATAACTAAAGATTCTCTCATCAATAACTCAGGCATGTCTATTCAGAGAAAGACCCAGTTGAGCTAAATGTCAAGGACATGTTACTATTAGTTGCATGAGTTTTCCTATAAAGGAAACTCATCCATGCGGAAGGAATAAGGTTCCTTGAGGATTGCATAGTTTTTCAGGGTGTGAGATCAGTATGAGTGATCAATGTTACACTTGGTAATAGTAGGATCACCCAGGAGAAACAACTCAAGGAAATAGGAGGCTTGGAGGGCAGAGGAGAAGGTTTGTGAGAAGCCTTGTTTGCCTGTGAGCATCTAGGAGGATTGTATTGAGAGTTGGCTAGCTGTGGGAGATAAGGCTTTGTGTAATTATGAGATATTTCCACCTTGTATGATAATAAAGATAGTGGGGTTTTTTAGCTGAGGCTTTCCCCTGAGTATTTTCTGTGTTTCATGTGTATTGATTCTTCTTCTTATGGTTATATGTGTTCAACTCGATTAAGCTCAATCTTTAAGCTTCCACAAATTGATAGTAGAAGTAGATTATAGTATTCTGCTTTATTTATATTGCATTATCGGGTTAATCTACAGTCGTATTTTATACAAAGATCTCAGAGGTAGATTTATAGAGAATTTGCAGAATTTCTACATTCGACAAGGGCTGAAGTGAGAGATCTTTCATTTTTAATGTCAACTCCATGTTCTTTCAATATCTTTTTCAATGAACGTCCTGTTTCTCCAATATAAATTTTTCCACAAGAACAATCAATTTTGTAGACTCTCTTACGCTGGTGTTGATCAATTTTATCGTTCACATTTTTCATTCCTTCCCTGATTGTCTCTATTGATGAGAAATGAGTGAAAACATCCTTTTTACCAAAAACCCTAGGAATCTTATCAATAACCCCCTGAATGTAAGGAAGATAGAATTTACCACTGTGAGTGTGAGGGTCTTGCGGGCTCATCGCCCCCCTGCTCTTCTTATAGCCCTCATAATATCTTGATCTTTGTATCCTAAGCTTCTAAAAATACAAGTAAAGTTCTTCTTTTCTTTATCTAAGTGCTCAGAGGTGGATATTCAAAGAGATCTAACAATAAGAGTATTGAGGACACCAAACTTTTGAGAGGGATGATGATATGAATCAACATGTAGGTAAATTTACGTGTGAGTTTTCTTTCTAAAAAATCTATGTCCTAGCGTACCATCCTCCTTCCTAGTAATTAAAACATCTAGGAAAGGTATGCTATTATTTTCTTCTAATTCCATAGTGAACTTGATTTAAGAGGAAATAGAATTAAGGTGATTGAAAATTTTTTCAAGCTCTGCTTTACCATGTGTCCATTTTACGTTTGTGACATAAATAAATCTTTTCCACTAAGCAGGATTTAAAGGGTAGGATTCAATGGCCTTCTTCTCAAAGTATTCCATATATATATTGGCAACAATTAGTGAAAGTGGTGAATGCATTGCAACTCTAGATATTTTCTCATAATAATTCCCTTGGAAACTAAAAAATGTAGAATGTAGACAAATCTCAGCAAGCGTAGGTTTTCATTAGGATATACTCTCTCGCTTTTCAAAAGCTTGAAAAATTCACTCGAATCTTTCATAAAAGAATCAATGTTCCCAACAAGAGGCTTAAGCATTAGCACATCATACCTTGCTAACTCATAGGTGTGTGATCCAATGGTATTGACTATTGGCTTGAGAGGAGCCCCTTCTTTGTGAACCTTTGGTAGCCCATAATTTATGAAGCCCCTTCTTTGTGAATCATCCTCCGATCAAGAGTGTATCTCAGGCCTAGATTGGTAAATGGATAAGAATTCCCAAACTACCATCCTCTCCTATATATTTACTGCCATCCACAAGCTAGAGGTTGGCTTTTGGAGACTATTCATCCCCTTATGTTGCTGCTTTCATCATAAGAGAGTTATCGTTCCCATACATTAGGGTGGCTTTGAGGTGTACATTGTGGCAAGGAAGGACAAGTCAACTTTGGAGGATCTCTACAAGATCAACTTCCACTTTTGGTTGTGAACTCTCTCCCTTTCATATTAATATAAGGAGTATACCATTTTCCTACATGTGTTATGTTATGCTTATGTACATGTGTTTCAATGCTATGATGATCCATTGAATAGAACTATTGGATAATGCTACATAAGTGTCATATATCTTTGACTTGTGTTGTTTGTTTGTGAAATTTCTAATTATAATGATTAGAGATATAGTTGAAGATGACAAGCTAAGAGGAGAGAAGAGCTTGTGATAGATCACAAGTAAGCATCTTTTCATTCTCCATTTCTTCTAAGGAAAACTTTATAGTGTATGATTTATGTTGTTCTAGACCAGGCCACTAGGTCTAGGGAACATACTTCTATCCGCAGTCATAGATTCCATATAACACTAGGTGAAAAACTCCCATTAGCGAAATTTTGGGGTCTAAAATGGGCCTTCTAAGGAATATTATAAAATATAGTGGAAATAATAAAATATGATTAGATTACATCATCATGTTTTAGAGGGAAAAAAGAAAAAACTACTTTTTCAACTTATATTTTCAACTTATCTCCCAAAAATTTTACTCAAATTTCGAGTGGGATCACTTGTTGGATTCATAATTTAATTCCTCATTCAAGGAGTACCCATGTTTCATACTTTCGATAGACCCCGCTATACGAAAAATGAGAAATACATGAAAAAACATGATTGCAATCACGTTTTTCATGTATTTCTCATTTTCATGTAGCAAGGTTCATAAAAAATATGAAACATGGGTACTCCCTGGATGAGGAATTAAATTCCACATCCAATGAGTGATCCTACTTGAAATTTGAGTAAAACCACAGGGAGATAAGTTGAAAATACGAGTTGAAAAAGTGGGTTTTTATTTTGTAATATTTTTAATTTTTTACTCCAAATATGGCGAATCATCCCCCATGGTTGACATCATCATCTTGAATCCTATTGGTTCTTATAAAGTTGATTTTGGTTGTACATTTTTGTTTTGAGGTCCATTTTTGACCTCAAAATTTCTCTAATGTCTGAGGCGCTTAGGCAAACTTGCTGGGTGAAAACCTCATTACGACCGCATCTAGTAGGACTAGAAAAAAAGAAGAAAATTAAAAAATGAAATGGAAAAAATGATTATTTGCTCCAGGGATCTCTCTTTGATGAGTGCATGTGCTCTCCAACCTATGCAAGTAACAACAACAAGTTAACACCATAAGAAGAAGATGATAAAAAATCTAGTCAAAGGAAGTCAAACTTGAGCTTCTATCTCCTTTGCCTAGATGCTCCAATAGGACAAAGGCCATGTAAATTCATCACCCTCATCCATTTCCAACATTTACCCATCATTCCCAAACCTTTTCCATTAATTTTCCTTGCTGTCTTATAACTGCTACAAAAAGTTTTGTATTGCTACAAGATATTCGATAATTGCAAAAAAACACAGGGCATAAATGTTTTGACCATATCTTGCAATCTGTTCTTCCATTGGCTGAGCTATTTTATGGGGAGATGGATAAGGATGATGGTAACATGCTTAAAAAATTTCAGAAAATTCGAGTGCATATTTTTCAAGAAATTGGCTGCCATCACCTACAACCACTTTTTATTTTTCTCAATATTTGTGTATCCATTGGCTAAGATTTTTTATTAGGAGATGCATAAGGATGATGAAAACATGATTTTTTTTTTCTCAAGTGAATCCAATGTACTGTTTGAGAGATATGTGTTAAACAAGTCTACTATAGGATTATTTTGTATTTCTACAGGATTGTCACAAATTGCTACAGGATGCTGATCGATACAAGGAGAAGAGGCTGTTTTTGTGTTTTTTTCCTCAAGAACAAGGTAGAAGGTCCACAATGACCTTATCAACCACTCACCACGTCAATTGGCCTTTTCTCCACTTCCGTTCCCCTCCTTGTTCATAAAAAACCATTCCTTTTCCCCCTTCATCCACCTTTCCTGTCACCACATAACTCTTTGACACCTATCCTTAGATTTTCTATAAATTATCAATTTTTTTTTTTTAAAGTGGTATGTGGAGAAATCAGAGGTCTTAGTAGGGTCTGTGTGACTGCTAAAGGAAGACACACAATCTCATAGAAGTCTTCACTTCCCCTACCAGACCATAGTTAGAGCACCAGATCCATAAGTCAGTCACTATGGAGCATTTGTAGATTACAACTATGACCCTCAAGTAGCTACAAGATCTTCTATTAGGTGCTACATGATTCTTGATCACCTAACAAACAACAACATCTGATCCAAAGAGCACCTGCATGAAGAAAGGACCTGCATCATCAAGATTCAGTTAGCAAAAGAACATAAAAATATATATCTTTCTCAAGAAATTGCAGGAAGAAAGGTAGACAAAGCAATGACCTCACAAAAGACACTCAAAAACAATCTCACCCATGTCTAGATATTCCATGAAACCATAAAAGGATCAACACATCGGCAAGCAACCACCAAGTAGGAACAAGTATGCACTATTCTAATTCACCTCACCCCTTGAGCGCATTATGGTTAAAAATTTATTGTCAATGCACGAGAGAGAAGTTTTTGTAGGATCGAAGTGGCTCAAAAGTCTCACCCACCCTCAAACAATGAAGCTAGAGTTGACTTTGTCTTTCATCACATGTGGAGAAAAAGATAAAATCAAAATAGTGATGAGTAGGAGGGTGGTCCATTGGGCCTACGATAAAATTTCGAATGTGGTAGGGGGGGGGGGGGCAACTAATACAATGTGATGAGCCCACCACCAAAACACAAAGGGAATAAAATAGGGCCCGAGCCTCATGTGTACCAAAATTTGATTCTAAAAAAGATAAGGAGGCCCACTACAATCATCGAGAGTCAAGCTAGCTACACCAGGGATCTCATAGGCTTCCATAGAAAGGCTACAAGACCAGAGGATAACTACTACATGAATCAGTTTGAGTGTTATTGGATACAAATTGAGTGCCACAGGATACAAACTAGGTGATACAAGAGATAAAATTCATGCTAAAGGATTGCCCTAAGAGGTGCAAAGGAGCCTTGTCTTGAGCAGTATCAACCACAAAATCCTAGAATTTTGAAGGAATCACTTGGGGAGGGGTAATTACTTGATTCTCCTCACCTTTCGTAAACAAAAATACTATGTAACAAAACATCCTGTCGAAGAACCCTGAAACCGAAAATAATTTGAAGTGTGGATTTTCTCTTTTCTGAATATGAGAATTATGATAGGAGCATGAAATTATTTTGAGATTGGCATGCCATTTTTCCTCCCAATCACCAACACAAGCACTACTCCTTCTGCTCCTAATGTGAAGCCTTAATTTCTTTGAAATTGATAATTGGCAGCAATATTCCCTTGAAAAAACTTTGGGAAACTACAATAAGAAGCCATGAGGGTGGTTTTAATAGGAGAGAGCCCACATACTCCTTGAGGATCCACCAACACCTTCCTATTAGATTTTTTTTTTTAAATCACCAGTGGTTGAAATTCTTTGAGAGATTCACAAGGTTTGATGATAAAATCATGCATGAGTTGCAGTAGGCCTTCAACCTCAAGGAGAGGAAAATATACCACCATTGTGAGAGGACTAATTATCCAACTAAATAAAGAAATTATTAGTAGAATGACCACATTAGCCCTGGGAGTGAGGTGGACCAAGGAGGAAAGAATTGAGGCCATTACAAGCAAGAACAATTTCTTCCTCCCTAAGGAATAGCATGTTGAAGAATAGAATGGACTTAGGAGGGAGTTCCTACCATACCACTGGAATGGAGTGGCTTATCACATCCTAAAATATATTTCCTATGAGGGTTATGCCTACCAATTTAGACTACTGTATCAACTGAGATTCTAGATGGACTTGCCTATTCCAATCAGATTGAACATCCTATATTTCCTTTTCTAGCATATGATAGAAATGAGCCAGAGGGTTAGGAGAGGAAAACCTCAGTACATATCCCATCATGGGCTCATTAAACTGATTGTCTTGGGTGCCCTAGAACATGTTCAACACCCCGTGGCATTGATAGATTTTGTAGTCATGGATAGGGAATATTTTTATGGAAACACAAGGAAAAATCTTATTAGAACTTGAAGAGTGATTAGGAATGATCTGAAATTCTCAAGGAGTGATATGGAGGATCCAAAATATGATCAAAGTTCTGGGATATGCTGGAAAATAAAAGTTATCAGATACTTTTGAAACTAGCTTCATTGCATAGATTTCATCATTCTGAATCCAACACAACTTGAAAGGCTAAAATCTGACTTCATATGAAGAAGTTATGCAAAGTCAAAGTTAGGGTTCAAACATGGAAAAAAGTGAAAGATCAACTGGTCAAAGTGAACGCTTAGGGTTCCACAGGTTAGCGGTCAATCCATGGTTATGACGGTCAAATTTCTAGGCTCATGGTTTCGGCTGACACGTGGTGCTTCCAGAGCTTGAAAAATGTCGTTGCATAGTTGGTTGATTTTGGACCAATCCTGAGGTGACACGTGTCCCCATCGGAGGGCGACACATGGCGTCGTAGGATAGGTCACAAGCTTGTTTAACAGATGGATGTACTAGAAGAGATTCGATCTCGTGATCTCTCAGTAAAAAATCCAACACCTCACCATTAGGCTACAAAGGTGGTTCTTGTTATGACTCCGACACACATTTATTCAAAGGAGATAAGGGTTGTTATAACCAACAAAAATGGTGGAGCCCGCCAAGATTGGCGGCCCCGCCATACCTATCTGCCATACCTGTCATGAGAGATATCATTATCCACCATCCTATATTAAATCCATCCTATCCAACATGTAACCAAGGCAAGGAGATAAAGGTAACAGTTGGCGGGTCCATTGACCCTGCCACCATAACGTTTGAAAATTTTAATATGTGCCTAATATATCATAACCACCTTCGACATATCACATAAAATCACAATCAATAAGGATTGAACACTTGAACTCCACCATTAGGCTACAAAGGTGGTTCTTGTTATGACTCCAGCGCACATTTATTTAAAGGAGATAAGGGTTGCTATAACCAACAAAAATGGCGGAGCTCGCAAAGATTGGTGGCCCCACCATACCTATCCACCATATCTGTCACATGAGATATCATTATACACTAGCCTATATTACATCCACCCTATCCAACACATAACCAAGGCAAGGAGATAAGGTAACAATTATATGTTATATATGGTAGGTGGGGTGGCCGGTCCATTGACCTCGCCACCATAACATTTGAAAAAATTAATATATACCTAATATATCATAACCATCTCTAACATATCACATAAAATCACACTAAGTAGGGATTGAACACCAGACCTCCACCATTATAACCTAGGTACTCAACCATTGAGCCACAAGCTTTTTTGTTGTTTGATTTACAATGGCAAGTTCTTTTAAGTGCAACATATAGTGTTTTTGGCTTATTTTAGCCATTTGGAGACCATTTTGAGCACAAAAGAGTTGATACAGGGATTTTGAGGCCTTCTAAATGCACCAGTGCCATTATTTTGACGAGCTGGAGCTCATATCTTAATTTACAAGCATTTGGGCACTTTAATAAAGAGGCCTCCCCACTAAAGACCGGGCCCAAAGATGTAGGCTTGAAGATAGCTGAATTCTGTTATCAACATGCTAGTGTTTTTGTCTCTTGTATTTTGTTTATTTTGCTTTCAAGTTTCCTACGACAGTTAAATTAAGCTCTTTTTAATGGTGGTTTTTAATTACATGCATACACTTTTAAAATTTTAATAAACTAGTATCAATTTCGATTGGGATTTAGATCAATTGGAATCAAAGTGGTTATTGATAGTTTGATTTAAGCGTACATGATCAACATCAGAAAATCAAGGCGTGTTGAAGGAGAACTTGTTGAAGGAGATCCATAAGTTGGCTTGAGAAGAAGTACAACTTGAGGAGAAGAGGTGGCTGAAGAAGGAAGAGGTGATCATCCTTTCGGATACGATGCAGACTTTATGGATACTTTCATGACCTTGTGATCCATGGTTGAGGATATGTACCATGATTTTAAAAAGGCGAAAGAGGAAGATAAGCCTAAAGATGGGAAAGATGAGACATCACATTCTAAAAAGCCTAAAGATGAAGGACCATCTAATTCAGGTAAAAATATAGAAATTGATGATGATAAAAAGATCCTTTCTCTACTCTTTTTGGTGGTCAACATGAATCATCTTCTCCAAAAACTTTTCTTAAATTAGATGTGAAATTCGAATTACCCATGTATAATTGTGAAATCAATGTTGAGAAACTAGATAACTGGATTAGACAGATGGAGGTGTATTGTAGTGTGCAACAGATTTCTAACGATGTGGTCAAGATTCAATTGGCTTCGCTTCCTCTAGAAGGCACCACACTCATTTGGTGGAAAAGTAAGTTACAACACATGACTCAGTAGTTTGGTAATATTTTTCCATCATGGAGTGATTTTGTTTCTGCACTTAGAAAGCAATTCTACCTGTTGGGATATAAGGAGAAATCATTAACAGAATGGAAAAGTCTTAAAGTGAAGAAAGGACAATCAGTGTAGGAATACACAAACGAATTTTGCAAGAAGGAATTAATGCTTGATATTCCCTTACATACACAAGAAACTCTAAAGAAATATATAGGAGGATTACCTGAATATATTCATAATAATGTATTCATGTTTAGTCCTACTAACTTGGATGAAGTGGTTGTTCAAGCAACTTACATTGAAGCAACAAAAACTAGAGTTGGTGTATCATCAGGATCAATATCTAGAAAAGAGGGAAAAGGAAAGGGAAAAGCCAAGAGGAAAAATTCCATTAAGATGGAAGAGGAGAAGCTCCCTTGCAAGCATTGAAAGAAGGAAGGGCATGATGAAGAACATAGTTGGAAACTACACCCTGACAAATGACCAAAGTGGTTTAAAGGAGTGAAGGGTAAGCAAAAAGTTGCAACATCAATAGCGCCGACAGATTTGGGTTTAGAATCATGTGATGAGGTTCAAATTGCAGTAGGTTTGGCAAGTAAATTTGATGATGGTAATGATTCTGATAGTTCATGTGATATAGAAAAATGCAAATTATTTCATATAAGGGTCATTATGAAGCATACTAAGATCAGAACTTTGTTAGATAGTGAGTCTCAAGCTAATATAATTTATGAGAAAGTGGTTAAGTAGTTGGGATTAAAAACTAAAAAGCATCGTAGACCTTATACACTAAATGTGATGAGCAAAAACCATAAATTGCCAGTAACTAAGCAATGTATCTTACAATTTGCAACCACGTCTCAATTTATGTATAAGGTAATATGTGATGTAGCGCTGCTAGATGCATGTGGAATGGTCTTAGGAAGCCCTTATTTATATGGTTGAAAGGAAATTTTCTACACGGAACATAATCAATATCATTTGTTTAAAAGGGGAATATAATATATTGTGCATTCTCATCCTATAAAGGAAACACAATATTTTCAAACAGTGGAACAATTAAAGAGGGAAACTTATGGTAATAAAACTATGTTTGTACCATCAATGACACTTAAGCATAAAAAATAGAAAAATGTGCTTAAGGAATATGAAATTGTAGAACAAGTATCATCATGTGATAACTTGAGTTGTGTTCAAGTTATGAAGAGTCAACAGGGTACTATTTCATTTATGTCAGTATGCTCAGTGTTGTTATTCATCTTGCTTCGTTTCAGCAGTCTGTGGGTTATAACAACATACATGGATGTAGATATGGATGTAAAATGGAACATTGTGCTTTGCAATTTTCATGTTGTACTAATGATTGTGTGGATGAGTAACATGTACATATTCAAAACAGGTTAGCCCAAAGATACTGGGCAAGTGGAGAGACATTGTCCTCACCTTCAAACATTATAGACAATGTTTTGGAGGTCCAAAAGGTCTTAGTGGGGAGGAATGATTAGGAATGATCCGAAATGATCAAGGAGTTATATGGAGGATCCAAAATATTCTCAAAGTTCCGAAAAATGCTTGAAAATAAAAGTTTTTATATGCTTTTGAAACTAGCTTCATTGCGTCAATTTTATCATTCTAAATCCAATGCAACTTGAATTACCGAAACTCGACTTCTTATGAAGAAGTTATGCAAAGAAAAAGTTTAGGTTCAAACATGGAAAAAGGTCAAAGGTCAACTGGTCAAAGTCAAGGTTCAATGTTCAACAGGTCAATGATCAACGCAGGGTTCTGATGGTCAAATTTCCAGGCTTATGGTTCTGGCTGACACATGGCGCTTCTAGAGCTTGATAAATGTCATTGTGTGGTTGGTTGATTTTGGGCCAATCCTACGGTGACATGTGTCCCTATCAAAGGGTGACACGTGGCCTCATAGGACGGGTCAAAATTTTGTTTAACAGATCGACGGATTGGACAAGATTCAATCCCATGACCTCTCGGAAACAAATCCGACGCCTTACTGTTAGGCTACAAAGGTGGTTCTTGTTATGGCTGACACACATTTATTTAAAGGAGATAAGGGTTGTTATTAAAAAAAAATGACAGAGCCCGCTAAGATTGGCGGCTTTGCCATACCTATCCACCATATCTGTCATGGGAGATATCATTATTTTCTAGCCTATATTACATCCACCCTATCCAACATGTAACCAAGGCAAGGAGATAAGTTAACATTTATATGTTATATATGGTAAGTGGGGTGGTGGGTCGGTTAACCCCACCACCAAATATATGCCTAATATATCATAACCACCTCCAACATATCACACAAAATCACACTCAATAAGGATTGAATGCCAGACCTCCGCCATTATAACCTGGGTGCTCAACCATTGAGCCACAAACTCATTTGTTGTTTCATTTACAATGGCAAGTTCTTTTAAGTGCAACATATAGTGTTTTTGGCCTATTTTAGCCATTTGGAGACTGTTTTGAGCACGTAAATAGTTGATACAGTGGTTTTGAGGCCTTATGAGCTCACTGGTGCCATTAGTTTGATGATATGGACCTCAAATTTTGATGTACAAGCATGTGAGCATTTTAATAAAGAGGCCTCCCCACTAAAGACCGGGCCCAGAAATGTAGGATTGAAGATATCCGAACTCCGTTATCAATGTGATGGTGTTTTTGTCTCTTGTGGTTGGTTTATTTTGCTGCAATTTTCCTTTCAAGTTTCCTATGATAGTTAAATTAATCTCTTTTTAATAGTGGTTTTTAAATACACGCATACACACTTAAAATTTTAATAAACCAGTATCCATTTCGATCGGGATTCAGATCAAAGAGACAGTCAGGGATGGCTCTACAAAAAAAGAAGAGGAAAAGAAGAGGGCAACAAAGAAAAACAAGAGGATGAAACAAAATAAAAAGTGTTAGAGGAAAAATAAGAAGAGAATATAAAAGGAGAACAGGGAGCCTCAAAAATCATTGAAGAAACCTCCATACCTCAAAAAAAAAGAAGGGAAGAGAAGCAATCCAATGTTTTAGAGGGAAATATTGAGGAAGAGGTGGTTGTCACCTTAAAAACTTTGGGCACCCCAATCAAGCCTAAAGTAAGAAAGATAAGGCAGGAATTTTTACATTTCATAAAAAAGGAAGAGATCTAGGATTCGACAGGATATACCTCAACCTACCTCTAGGCCAAGGGAAAGCGACCCCAAGTCTCTCAGAAGAAGCCAAGCACCAGGGGAGACAAGGCTAAGTAAATGAAAGAAGAATTTTCCCTACTATAGGAAGCCAAAAAGTTGCTACAGGAAAACAGATCATTGCTACAAGAAAGTGATGAACAACTACAAGAAGAAGGTAGGGGGCCATAAGAACTGCAATAACCTGATCCCGAACCAGAACTAAGGTCCTATTATAAGTTCTTTGAACCAAGACAAATCAAGGATGCCACCAGGGCCATGAATGAGGTACAATTAGGTTACTAAGTTGCTCAGAGGATGATTAACAATTTCACTATGAGGGTATGACAGACCTCCCAAATAGGTATAATTCAAGGCCCATCTGACCATCCTTTAACACATAAACCTCTATTTTTGAATTCGATGACATATTTTTGAGCTATAAGGTGTTCGTTAGGAAGTTTTAGATATAATTTCATATTATGTGCCTAATATTATTTGTTTTTGTAGAGTATTGGGCAAATTTTGAAGCTTTAGAAGATGAGATAATTTAGGGTCTTGCTCCTTGCCACAGGATGAACTAATAAATGAATAAAATATGATGAAACCATTGACAGATTTTGAAGCTCCACTGATTGAGAAAATATGGGAATGTTTTCCCTGCTAAAGGAGACGCCAAAACTTAGTATTACATGAAGATTCCTATTGTTGGGAACCAAATCCACTTTTTGAGGGATTTTGGAGGGGAATCTACCTTCTTTTAAGGAGGACACTTCCCCATCAATTTGCATAGGTACCAATTCAAATTAGCGTCTAAGGGAATGCATTTTTTAGTATTCTTATGAAGAAAACTTCTTATTTAGCAGCTTTAGTTTCATTTCTAGCAAGGTTGTACCTGGATTGACTCTAATAATGAAGTTTGGTGTCATTTTCAGCTTCTAAGGCATGGTTTCCTTCATAGTACTTTGAGTATCCTTGGTCTTGACCATCCCATGAGCCTTAGGGCCGTGCTATACAATTTCTTTACCTTCTTTGAAAATTTTGTTCACTTGCATTTCCTATTTCTGCACTTAATATTCATGCTTCATTTTCTACAGGTTAGATTGGTTAAATGATTGAAATAAGTGGTTTTTTTTGTTTTTTTTTTTGTTTTTTTGTTTTTTTTGTTTTTTTTTTTTTGTGCAAAGTAATATTCATCATTGAACTACTTGGATTGGTTTACTAGTTCACAATTTTGGAATTTATGGAAGTATCCAATAACAAAATAGTAATAAATTTATGTTGAATTTTAGAAAATGTTAATGAGATTCTTTAAACTTGATTGCAATTTGATTTAATCCTAAAAGCATCCAACATAATAAATAAATTCACCTCGTAGCATTTTCACTTAATTATCCTAGGCATTTGGGTATTTAGATAAGCTTACTAGCTCATTGTTCTGAAATTTCTGGTTTTTAGTAGTAATTTTTTGATGAATTTTGGCATGTGATAATGAAGCTCTTTAGAGTTGATTCCACTTGGATTGAAGCCTAAATTTTTTAAATTAATGACAAAATTTATCCCATAGTGTTTTAATTTTATTAGCTTGGGAATTTGGCAGGTTAACATGAGAAACATGCATCCTGTAGCAATCATGTAGAAAACCTGTAGCAACTTGTAGCAGTTTTTTTCCGAGCTCTAATTCACTCCAAATACATGGTAGAAGTAGATTGATAGCCTATGAATGATCTAAGACCACTTTGGTTGAGTTGATACTTGGTTAGGTTGCCATTTATAATTTACATTACTTGCTTATAAAATTGTTATTTCTGCAATTAGTTTAGATTTCCTTTTTGCAATTTACTTTACGAAAAATGTGATTTCCTTCCCACAAGAGTAATCTAGGAATTTCATTCTGAGTAAAATAGAATATATTTCCTTTAATTCCATTTCCTTTCCAACAAGGTAGATTATATTTGCTTGGTTATCATTGTGCTTTACATTTTTGCAAATAGAATAGATTTCTTTTTTGTCATTTACTTTCCAGCAAAAGTAGAATATGTTTGCTTATTGCTATTTACCTTTTACAACTTAGGATTGGTCGATTACCTAGATATTTTCTCATTTGAAGTTTTTTCATTGTCTTCTTTCACTTGCATCAAAGGGAGTCAGACTAGGAAGAGGAAGGTGTCTGCTGCACATACAATGCCAACCCCTCTTAAGTTTGTACGGACCCGAGGTTGATAATTAAAGTTGGTAGCCTTGGGAGTTGCAAAATTCTTGTTGCAATACCATGGCTCATTCGCAAATTTTTGGTTCCTCCATCAAATTGAATCGCTCGAAGGTATCAAGAATTCTATATATTCCCTTATTGTACTTTTTGTTACCACATTAGATAAAATCTAATGTTTTCCTTATATAATCATGGAGGGATCAATATATATTGTGAGAGAATTTGCAAATTTAAGACTAGTATAGATCCGTCTTAACTACAGATCCATCAAGTGCTGAAAGGGATCACATTTTTTGATGTGCAAACTTAGTTTAAGTGCAAAACTTGAAAATAAATTAACAACTCAAGAGATTCTGGGTCTCCCTTGCTGCTTGATACATCCGTGGTTAAAATGGATCTATTTATCTATCCCTATATATAGATATCCTTTTCATGGTTTAAATTGTATGTTTTTTGAATGCATAAATGGATTCAACACCTTGAAAATCCCCTTGACCACTTTAGATTGTGTAGACGACTCAATTTAAACTTACAATTCCAACAAATATTCATTATATTTCATACAAATTTGATTATATATATATATATATATATATATATATTATATATATAATATATATATTATATATATATAATATATATATATATATATATATATATATTTATATAGTATAATATCACTATATATATATATAATATATATATATATTATATATATTAGATAATGGCACTAAATGAAAATGATATATATATATATAAGAAATGGCACTAAATGCAAATCTGAGACTACTTAAATTTTAAGATTTGTTTGTTTATTTATTTTTAATTGTTTTATATAATATATACATAGTTTTTTGTTTAACCACACAGACACACATATTTGATATTGAAATATATTTTTTCCCCATGGAAAAAAATGTAATTTCTTCATTTATATAATGAATCCATTACATTTTGTAGATGCATCTCTGTGCATTTTGATATATCATCTCTTGGCTGTTACAAAAATTATATCTTGACAGAGTCATTCCTACTTTCCAGATTTGTCTGTACATACTAGATACCTTGAACTATGTACATCAATATACATGTATATATCAATTTTCTAGTTTCATATATAAAACATAAACTATCCCATAAATATAAACAAAAAAACAAGAAATATATATCATATATTCCTATTACTGTTGTAGCTGGATCCCTTCGATGAAAAGCTTCTGCAAATATTCCTGAGTGCCTTTGCCTAGCTATTCAAAGACCTTCCAAATCCCTAGAGCCTATGTAGCACCTTCTTTAGATAATGTATCTACGAATTTATTACATTCCGTATAGATTACAAGCATGGAATCTCCAAAGATTTGTAGGGACCGACAATCAATTTCAAGAGAAAACAAAAGGAGAAGATGAAGTGATAAAATTCTGCATAGTTGTTTGATCCTTTCCCCAATCCAAGCTAGAGTTTGTATAAGTGTCCTCCCTAGAGAAATAGGACTGTGCTCCCCCCCCTCCATAAATCTTTTTAGTAAGGGAATCCCCTTTGAAGTATGCCAAGAGAAAGAAGGATCAATCTCTTTGGATGTATGACGCGAGGGGAAGGAACAAAATACGAGGTGGGAAGAAGGGATAATATAATATGAATATGAGTAGCCACCTATCAGCGGAGGATAATTTGTCCTAGAACATGGAAATTTTCCTTTCTATCCACACTCCTCAACATATTAGTGGGGGAAGATTTTTGAACTATTTGGAACCTATCCGCTTCCACTAGTTTTTCCAAGCTTTAGAAAATGACTCCCCTTGCCAAAGAGTACCCAGGCCTAAAATCCTTTTGTAATCGGCCCAAATCCCCAATATTAAGGGGCATGATAGGAAAATATGATCAATAGATTCTTTTGCATTTTATAGAGAGGGAACTATGTCGGGTAATTTAATTGGTAGTTAAATTACTTCATTAATTTTCAAACAAAGGTTCGTGTACTTGTGAAGTTCATGTGCACAATATATGCTAGGAGTTTTATTTTTGATCAAAGAAACGTTTAATTTATTAAAGGAAATTTCATCACAAAACTAAATAAAGATCAATTCAACTCAACTCTACGCACATATTCTTTCTATGAAAATTGGAAAGGACAAACTATTCTTTTAAAAATAAGATCAAATGATAGGGATTGAATCAAATTGAAATGGCTATTCTAATTCCATCAAATTGAAATAACCATTCTACTTACATTAAAATTGAAATGACTATTCTATTTGCATTAAATCAAAATGCCTAATCTAATTGCATTAAATTGAAAGACTACTCTATTTACTGAAATTAAATCTTTTTCTATTGCAACAAATTGAAACCCTAATCTATCAAACATAATTGAAACTAATTCTAAAACCAAACTATTTGAAATCAAATAAACTAAAGAGCAAGAATAAAACTTAAAATTATGATAGATTCCTAATGTTCCCAATAGAGATATGAATCAGTCTAAACATCTAAATCTGAGACTAAGTGGAAAATCTTAGTGAAAAAACTAACAATCAATTTTTTTTGGTTGTTTTTAGTTTTAAAGAGTGCTCAATCCTATGCAACGAAATCAATAGTGAGTAAAAGATGTGAACATAGGAAACTAACTAAAAATACAACTGTAACTAATTGAGACAAAGCATATAAAATATCTTACAACTCTCTAGGGGACCCTCCCATTGAGTATAAGGCACTATGAATTCAAATCAAATTGGCTAAGGATGCATTTGCAGTTCACGAACAAAGTACTTGTATTAATAAAAACAGAGAGTCTTTAACAATTATAAACAAGGTGTATATGATCTATTTTTCATTATCTCGACTTGAAGACCAAGGACATGTTTATACATTAGCTAATTTAACAACTTAAAGAAAGAAATGCCAAGATGCAAGTTCGTGGATCGACAAAACAATCTTTGAATAACTAAGAAATGGATCTGACATGATTTTCTCTGTCCTGGCAAATCATCCAAATCATATTTTTCTACACATCATCTACATGAGACTCACTCACTTGATATCACCTTTGCGATGCTTGCTTGATGCCGAAACCACTTCCTGAAATCCTTGCGCACAAACATAACAATGTTAACTTGGACGTTTGACCAAACAAATTCACAATCTAGTCTATCTTTTGAGTTGGCACAATAGGTGGATAAGCATGTCCTTGACATTTGGCATTTTCTCATGTCCTTTTTTCTCTTTAAAAGTCTCTACATCTTGTCTAACCATGGATTGAGCTACAAAAAATTTAGTTAGCTACAAAAATGTTACAATTCCGTAGCCAGAGAGATATTTTAGCCAATTTCATAAAAAAAGTCTAGATTATGGGAAATAATGATTTAATACCTTTTGTTATAGTTGAAATGACATTGATAACCTTATGAAATTTAAATATATATCAAAACATATATGGAATGGATGGAAAAATGGGAAAAAGGATGTCGAAATTGGGGACAATTTGAGGATCCAACATTTCCCCATGCTGAGGATGTTGCATGTCCTCATACATAAAACTCAAAACTGAAGAAATATCCTTGCTACTGTGTTGCTTCCGAGGCTTGAATCAACACATCCATATTGCCTAGCATCCCCTTGTTTTTCACATTAATAGACCATTTGGGTTTTCTCATGAGAAGTTTTGCTTGCAACCCTTTGACCTTATTTTTCAGCACCTTGTTGTTTTTCTTATACCGGAAATACATTCTTAACAACATAGTGTCACTTTGTGCCTTCAAAATTTCATTTTGTGCTTTGACCATTTCATTTTCTTCTATGATATACTTGTTTACTACTTCTAATTGAGAAATATATTGCGTGAGAGTGTGAATAGTTTCTTGTTTCTCTTAACAAGTAGTTGTATGTATCTCTGAATCAACTATTGGATCATCATCATATAGAACTTCTTCATGAAATTGAGATTAAGGGGTCTTTACCTTCTTCTGCACTTTTTATTCCAAATTCTCCAGATATTCATAAACTTCTTGTTGAGCTGCATAAATTTCTAGAGTTTTTCTTATTGGACTTTGATGGAATGAAAATTATGCCTCTATTCCTATGTAAACATAATTTTCCTCTTCAAGTTTAACAATTTCTAGAGCGTTCTGGTGTTCTTGCTCATTTGAAAGTTTGGAAAGTCGTTTACTCCTCAATTTTTGCTCCGACTTCATTGTTTCTTGTGTAATCTTTCTCTTTCTACCCTTTCTTTGTATCTTGGCTTGATTTTCTTCAACTACTTCTGTCTTCTTCGTGGCTTCTGGTTCATGTGTTATTTCGATGGATTTCTCTCTTCTGATCTCCTGTTTCTTATTTTTCTTTCTAATCCTTTCTAAGTACTAACTAAGTGGCACATCCTCCTCTAGTACAATTTTCTTTGGTTTTGGTTCATTATCTGGAAAACCCTCTTATTTTTCTATAACAACTTAAGGGTTAGGGTTTTGGGATGTTTTTCATTGGATCCTCTTAGTTTTTAGCAATTATTCCTCTTTTGAAGCTTCTACAGACTGATTTCTAAGTATAAAATTTTGCCAGTTATCTCCAACGGAATTTAGATGAGCTTCAATGAGAATTTTTATCAAACCATGATGATATAAGGATCTATCAATATTTTGAGAATCCCTCTAAATATTGAAGGCCATTTTATTTAAACTCCACATTAAATAGTAAGGTAAATTTATTTCTTTTCCTTCAACAAAGTGCATGAGCAACCTAGCATGGTAAAAGAGCATAGTACCAAACTAGCCTTCACAAGTTAGGAACTTTTGGAGGAATTGCAATAGATTTCTCCATTTGGTCTTCAATGCAGTGACCAGTATCCCATTTTTGAATTCCAATGTTTCCATGTGCATGTTATGGAAGACATTCCTCCAATATTCATCGTTGAGCCTCTGAATTTGGAACCAAATTTCTCTAATTCAAGGCAGTATTGTTGCCTTTGATATGAATGACTCATAAATCTTAAGCCTAATATCTCCCGTTTCTGCTTCAATGACATCAAATGCTCTATCAAAATATCTTGTGAAATCCTCTTCATAGTCATTGAATTTCTCAAATAATTGAAGCCATCCTACTTGTTGCAATTGGTCTTTGACTCGAGGGTAAGCGCTTAGAAAATTTGCACCATGTGGCTCGAATTTGACACTAACACCAATGGTAGAAGGGAAGTTGCACCCTCGAATTTCCCCTTTCTTGAAAGGATGGTTGATGATATGTATAGTGGAAGAGGATGGATGGATGATGGAGGTAGGTTATGGGTGAAATAGGCAAGTGATTGAGTACAAATGAAATTCCTCTTTTACTAATGATTTCCC
This sequence comes from Pinus taeda, assembly GCA_000404065.3. Taxonomy (NCBI): domain Eukaryota; kingdom Viridiplantae; phylum Streptophyta; class Pinopsida; order Pinales; family Pinaceae; genus Pinus; species Pinus taeda. The sequence continues at coordinate 5,670 of APFE030998987.1, read as the reverse complement.
ATGAATTGTTTTGATCTTCTTTTATAGGATCGATAAGATTTTCCAAATCATTTGCATACGGTGGGAGGAATTTATCGTTATAGAATATATTACAATAAGGGTGGTTGGGTATGGACATGATAGTTTATAATACACTATCATAATTTCAAAAGAAGGTGTATTAAAAATTATTATACAAGCCCATAGATTTATCATTCCTTAATGAAAAATGATCTAATATCCTTTGTACATATCTTTTTATGTAGCCATTTGTCCATTTTGCATATTTAAGATGCCTTTTGGATGCTCACTGATTGATTTATTTTTGTAGATTTGTCATTAGCTACAAAATTTGAATTGAGCTATGAAAATTGTTAAATTCTGTAGCTTTCTTCCAAACTTTATAAAATTTTTGGAAAATTTGTTGCTGCTGATGTAATTAATGTTTATTGGTGTTGATAACCTCTAAAAGTACTTGAAGAAAACCAGGTCTCCAAAAGTACTTATTAGAGTTAACAAATTTATTAGAAGAAAAAGGAGGTGTTACACAGTAAAATGTCACTGTCTCCTTGTCAGTTTCCCTACTGTGTCATAAAATCAAATCCATCATTCTCATGCTCTCTGAAATGGCCAAAAAACCCTCTTTGCCTAAGTTTATTGGATCATCACGACTGTTATTAAAATAACCGCGCTGACTGGCGGATGATAGTGTTATTAGTGCGCTGCCAGGGCGGAAGCACACGGGTTTTCCGCGCTGGTCGAATTTCATAGCCAGCGCCCCCTCCGCTTGTATAAAATCGCGCTGACTAGACCTCTTCTGTAATTGAGATGCGATGCTAGCGCGCCAGCCCAGTTTTGCATCCGCGTTGATCCTGTTTGGGCGAGTTTGTTCTAACAGCCAGCCTTCCAGATGACTCCAGACTTGGTTGTTAGCTTTGTAAAGGTTGCCATCCTTTCTAAGGCATGTCTGTTCACCTGGTCACCCACTTTTCTTGGGGGTAAGCTCATCCTTTCACTATTCATGGAGCCTCCTTCTCCTATATAAGCCTCCACCATTGCCATGAGCAGCTAGTTTGGAACATATAAACTTTGACATAGAGGAATTCTTAGTGCATTAGTGCTGCTCTTTGTAGGCATTTGGTGTGTTGTGTGAGGATTGTTATAGAGCTTGAGGAAGGTTATGAGTTTGTTGTCTTGTATGTGAGAGAGAGACCTCTTTGACTTGGGAGATCTACTTCAAAGGTGAATGCTTATGAGACATGCTGGCTGGACCCTCTAGAGAAGGACTCAGCGTCAGAACTTTGGTTGTACCTTACTCTATTTCTGATTAATAAAGATAGATGACTATTGTTATGGTTCCATTCCCATTTGTCTTATGAATGATTAATGTTAATTACATCTTTTCTGACTGATGTATAGTTGTTTTTAGTAGATTTTACGCTTGTGTTTGTTCTCTCTTTGCTTGTGCAGGTGTTCGCCCGCGAAGATAGTGGAGGATTGTGATCGGCTGGAGCGAAGGAGCGAGAGGAGCATCTCTTCGTCAAACATAGCGCTGGAATCCAAGTAGGTGTTCTTTACCCACTTGTTAATTACAACTAGGAACTTGCAGAGTAGCATTGATTGATTGTTGATAGACCCATTTTGGGCTAGTAGGGATCGCCTCTATCCATAGAGGGGATTTACCTCTCCAACAGCTTCTTATGCTTACAACATTGAAGGCCCAGCAAGAGGACCTAACTCTACACATTTTAACTTCTTTCTTCGAACAAGTGCACTTCATTTCAATGGAGAAGATACATTGGTAGTTATTTTTATGCACTCATGGTTGGACTTCAAATTTTTATTCTTTGTATCTATATTTTCAATAGGTTTAGCCGAAGCACCTTTGCAACTGTGGAGGGTTAATATTTAAGCTTTATTTTTTGTATATCAAGAAAAATTTTGTTTTATTGAATCTAACATTTTAAATTTATTTTAACACTGGAAGTTTTTATTCTTAAACAACACTTGATGCAAGGTAAATGCTGCTATCAACCTATGGAAGCCCGTGTGTTTCTATATTCGTGAGCTTTAACGGTAGGTTGATATTATCGTTGTCGTGGGAAACCCTGTGTGTTGTTAAGGTAATGTCGTGAGTGTTCTTTCCTTTTTGAAGTCCAAGGCTAGCGCCATCCTCAATTTTAAATTCTAAGGTTTCAAAAAACTACAAGTTGGATATTTAATCTTTAATTTAGGCATAGTCATGGTTAAATTCACCCTTTTTGTCTGTAAATCTGCTTGCTCTAGTTATCAAATTTTTGTTGCATTTCAAAATTTCCTTCCTTCCACCATTCTTTTTCCTTGAATTAAAGATGTTTGTTCTTTCCAAATCAATGAGACTTTTGTTTTAATTTCCATTGCAAAAAAATATTATTTTGGACTTGAATTTGTTGTTTTAATATATGTAGCCTATAAAACGTGACAATGTAACTTCTCAATCTTCTTACTTCTTATTCAACTTCTCTTTTTTTTTTTTCTTCTCTGAATATTTATTTTTTTTAATAAAATTTAACAAAACTCCAAACAATTTGCACTTTTTTCCAACTAGCACTTCACATAGATTCCAGTTGTTACATTCACAAGCTGACAAATTATCCAACTACCTCCTAACAAGGATTCCAGACATGTCGTTCCACTAATTTTCTCTCCATAACGCCTAGGCTTCAAATTTGACCATAAAATCTTGGAAATTCTGACCTAATTTTGATAAAAATTGGACGCAATTTTTTGTAAATCCAGGTTACAGCCCATGGGTTTTTGATGGTGTTGAATCCAAATCCACCTTCAAAAACATGATTCAAACACTTCTACTTCCATATTTTTTGAAAAAAAAAATATAAGATTCTAGCCATTTTTTGCCCTTGCAGGCAAATTTGTCGCCTTCGTAGACAACGCTCCAACCAACTGTTCAATTTGAACAAATGGCATGACACTGGTTAGCATCATTTCTTCCACTTATGTGATAGGAAAGTTACAAAATCTGAAGTCATTTATGCGAAATGACATATGATTATGGGGCATGAAGTACATGGATTAATGGTTCAAGAAGTTTAGTAATTCCCTCCACGCCCAATTATTATTCCTAGAATTTTCAAAATTGTCTATTTCCTATTGTTGAAGCTTGGCACATGGAGAAGGAAGCAGGTTGATCTATCAAATGTTTCAATTCTGATAGTCGAGGGAGTGCTCATGCATTCTGGTCATTTCATGTGATTAACTTGAATTGAAGTGCTCATCAGATAGAGACTAGTTTGCTTGCAATGAGATCTTCACACTCCACTGGTTTACTTGAAGTGAGGTCTTCATACTCAAGTTTATGAGATTTCAATGTTTCAATAATTTACATTGTATAAAATCTCTTAGTTTATTTAGTTTCTAATTTCGTTAATTTTGATTTGATTGTCCTGATGTTACCCGTGTATGGAGTTAACGAAATCTCAGTTGTTTGGGTGTGGGATTTTGCATGCAATTTAAGGGATTTCGCATCATTTAAAAAGAAAATGATAAGACATGCGTCACTCCACACATTGCAATAAGGGTTGTTAAGGTTGATGTTACTTTGTAGTCGTTGATAATAACGATGGCAGATTAATTTATCTTATTTCTATTTTTTTCCACCACTTTTACCTCCGAAATTTCCTTATATGCCTTCTGCATGGACCCACCACATACAGCACTCATGGAGCCAACATAAGGCAATTGGCGCGAAGGGAATATGACACAGATTTTCAAGTTCTTCCAACTGTGTTTGATTTTCTTGTTATCCCAGCACCCCATATCAACTAGTAATATTTACTTATTTATTTATCTTACTCGGAAAGGGAAAATCGAGAATTAATGAGTGGATAAAGTGTCAAGCACATCATCTAAACTATAACCCAGTCAAAAAGTGGAAAATATGCTTAACTCAATTGAATAGTGAAAAACACACTACATTCATCTAAACTTCTATCGGCATGTCTTTGCACCCTTTTGGTGCAAATGTTAGTTTTAAAATTATATTATATTTTTTTTATTGGATAAAAATATTAGTTTAATTGGTAAAGAACCCCAATTTGGATGAATGAACACAGTGAATTAAATGAGGGTGGGGGTGGTTAATCCCACAAATTGATCTGATAACTGATGATGAGCCTTAGAGCCAAGTGGAAGGAGGGGTCTCGCAAGCCTAAAAACTTCAAGAGAAATGCTCAGTGGTTTATATTATGGATGGTGACTTGCTTCCAGCATATAGTTTGCCTGGTTATGGGAAAATTGGAAGGTGGTGAGGGGAACGTTGTGTATGCACAGGTTGCCACCCTGTGCATGCCTACTAGTTTGAGCGTTGCAAGGAGGAAAGTGCATGTTGTGCAGTGGGGTGGTTGTCCTGGTGAGATCAAAGCGCTAAGTTGCAGATTCTAGGACCTTGGTTAAAGGTGGTGTGAAGAATTTCGAAGGTTGGGTATTTGAGGTGTGGAGAAGGTTTCTTCGGTGGGTGTTACACAAAAATATCGTCACCTTGATTATTTGTAGTCAGTGTAGGTCTATCACCACCTATACCAGCTTCCTAAGCAAGTCTTAAACCTCAGCTCTTCAAAACAAGCTTTAGAAATGAGAGAAAGACATCAAAAAAGCAATGTAACTCTGTTTCCACACTTTCTCTCACTTTTGCCTGCGAGCCCACACCTTCGGTTCAGGATATCTGCGTACTTATATGCTCTGTATGTAAAGGGGAGGGTGCGTACCCCTGTAAAAGTCAAAAGGCGCAATCTTTATCTTAAAAAACTCATCTTGGGTTAATTCTAGAGTTTTCTA
>APFE030998982.1:36983-66041 GCA_000404065.3 Pinus taeda | reverse complement strand
TTTCAGCAATGAAAATCCTAGCTACTAAAGGGAAGAAAGTCAAGAATCTTTTCTTCACAGAGCACAGAGCACACGCTAAATGCACAGTCCTAAATCAAGCCAAGCAATCAAAATGAAAATTCACATGCATGTATTTGTTTTTAGCTCTCTTAATGTGTGAATGACGTTAAGAAAGCTATGTGCAAAACTGAATTATTTTTAAAGCGACAGTACTCAACAAAATTCTTTTTCAAAACAAAGTGTAAGCAAGAGAGACACTTTGCGATTTTGAAATGGAAATTGCTTTTCGACACTTTAAAACTAATAATTCAAATCCTATGCAACAATAACTGTATAATCGACTATCCAGAACAATGGGATTGCTTTCTAAAACTGAAAACGACAGCTACGACACTTTCAGATCTAGAGACGACAGTTCGACTATGCTACTTTTTGCAAAAGAGAACTAAAAACAACGCACAATACATAAAAACATTTGTAGTTCTTTGCACTAAGGAGGTGGAATAAGGCAAGAGAAGGGGGTTTTCACAGAAGTACACTGACTACAGTTAGCAAAACTCTTGAATAGGATTGAAAACAGTGAGAAAAATCCACAGTCGGAGGGTAAAGTTAACCCTCCCTGAACATCGCACATGTTACACAGTGAACTCAGTATGCAACGGACCTACTGCACTCGGGAAGTGCGATGCATACAGGCTGCCTTGAAGGCAGGGTGCGATGGTAGCAGTGCGAGACTTTGAACGGGATTTCACTCACAGTTTGCAATCTAGTTCAGGTGTTTAGGTCGAATAAGTAAAGATTAGTGTATGTAAAACATAGGGGTGATCTAAGAGGTTACTAGAGCCACCACTTAGGGCAATTAGATTGCTTGCAGATCTATTGTTTAATTCATAAACAAAATAGGGAGATAGACTGAAGCAACATTGATCTACTTTGCATTTGTATGACAAATGCAGTTCGAAGGCTAGCTGGCTTGACTTCAGGCTCCGTCTGTAAGTTTATAAAAGAAATAAGGATAGATAAGCTAACAAGTAATCTAGTCGCTCCCCAATGGAGTCACCATTTTGTTATCCAGGAATAGTGTCCACTCGGATGCTGCTATTCCCACTAATATGGGTGGCTATCTTAGAAACAAACAATCAAAGTCTACTGTTGTTTCCTTTTATGAAAATAGACGAGAGGAGGGACAAGAAAACCAACCTGAGTCTTGCGCTTGATTTCCCCTCCTTCTTGATAGAGCTTCGCCGCTTCTTCTTAGTCTGCCCAACTTCAAAAGAACCTGTGGAATCACAACAACCTACTACTATGCAAGAAACAAGGATTTAAATTCATAAATAATATAGGATCAGATGTGTATTAACCATATACATGCATATATAAACAAGTACACAAGAATATGGAAGGAAACAAGAATAGCTTTATTCAGATGAAAAGTAGCAAGAGGATTACAACCATGTGCTCTGACCCAGTATCATCCTCCAGCTAGGAAGCCCTTCTTCACCTCAAGCAAAGCTAGATCACCCAACACTGCGAATGTACACCAGAATACCAACAACACTTTTCTATAAGATACAAAATTCCAGCCTCTGGATCTTTGTGATGAGGGATCCATATATAGATGATTACAGAGAGGTGAGTCCTCTTTTGGGATCTTGATTAGTGTCCTCTCTCTGATAGTTCCTGCCTCCACTTGGAGAATGATGATCTCTTACTCATCCCTGGTCGAAAATGGAGTGGCAAGTGTCAGAGGGGAAGCTTCTGGAAGATTCCATGATCTTCCACCTCGCATTTTGGTCCTTGCCATTTGTGCATTCTCGACCATCAGACCCTACAGAGGAGAAAATCAGTATGCATCGCACCTTGTACATTGGGAAGGTGATATGCATCGCACCCCCTGCATTGAGCTTTCAGTTTGGTCCAATTTTGACCATTTATGAGCAGTTTTCAGTGGAGAACTTCTGTGAGATGATGTAATCAGTTGACCTTGTTCCTTTAGGCAGTGAAGCAACACTTTTAGGGACTTAGGAGCCCTCAGTTTATGGACATTTATGATTGGGGTTGAAGTGCCCAAAAATGTCTATAACACACTTAGCTCAACAGAGGCTGAATACATGGCTACCAGTTAGTCAGCATGTGAGGCCATTTGGATGCGGAAAATTCTAGTTGGTTTGTTTGATCAGAGGATGGATCCAACTGTGATCTATTGTGATAATCAGAGTTGTATCAAAATCTTTGAGAATCTTGTATTTCATGACAGGTCCAAGCACATAGACATTCAGTATCATCATCTTAGAGACTGTGTGGCAAGGAGGATCATGTTGTTGCAGTGTATTTCGACCAAGGAGCAAGATGCCGACATTTTGACTAAGGCATTTTCAAAGTGTAAATTAGAGATCCACAGAGACAGGATCGGCTGATAGATAATCCCTTTCTTGTTGAGAGGGAGTGTTGAAAATAGCAGCAAGAAATGCTAAAAATAGAAATGCTAAAAATAAAATTGCTATAGATAGAATTTCAAGATATATTCCAAGTTTAATTAGTCCTTGAATTAAAATTCGAATTTGGTCTCAGCAGCTATTTGAAAAATAATTAATTAATTCATCTTGAGTTAATTAGTTGGAGAAAATCAAACATGAAGTCTATGTAAAGATATGCAACAATTTTCCCTTTGATTGATGAAGTTATCCCTTAATTAAGGAGATAATGATGAGTTGTAATTAGTTAGCTCAGCTAACTGAGTTAAGTCCAGTTAAATTAGTTTCAAACAGTTTGTGGAACTAATTGTGAGTTCAGTCAGTTAATGCATGCATGCATGCAACTAGTGTTCTCTAAATAATTGAATATTTTCTCATAAATAACTCATGCATGTCAGTTCAGAGAAAGACCCAGTTGAGATTAAAGGAATGGACAATGTACTATTAGTTGCTAGAATATTCCCATGTGAATATCTCTTGCATGCAGAAAGAATTCATTCCTTGAGGATTGTGCAGTTACTACAGAGGTCGGAGTAGTGTGTGAGGTAATTATTACAGAGATGACAGCTTGAGGACCTAGGAGAAACTGCGCAAGGAAATAGGAGGCTTGGAGTACTAAAGAAAGGCATATGTGTTGTCTATTCTGTCTATGAGCAGTAGTGAGGGATTGTACTGAGAGTTGGATAGCTTGATGAGCTAAAGCTTTGTGTAATCTTAAGAAATTTCCACTTGTATGATAATATAGATAGCAGGGTTTTTAGCTGAGGATTTCCCTAGAGTATTCTTCTGTGTTTCATGTGTGATTGAATCTTCTTCTCTATTATATGTGTTCTATTTGATCTTGCTAAGAATCGATTAAGCTTCCACAAGTTTGATTGTAGAAGTAGATTAAATATTTTGCTTTAGTACATTGCATAATCAGTTTAATCTACGATGAAATTTCTACAAAGCTAAGGATTATTCAACGTTGTTCAGACATGTGATGTTTTTGAATGAGGAATGAAGACCAAGGCTTGTTGCTAAATAGAAGGGCTGAGATTCTTAAACGAGATTGCAGATCTCAAGATATTTCCTTGCTTGTGTTTGGTAGATTTGAGTTGGGTTTCAAGACCTTGATCCTTCACTTGATCTTGAATGGAGATGGTAATCCTTGGACTGAGATCTCAGACTTGTAATTACTTGACCAATATTTCTGATGCTTTGAACTTCTGTGATATAGGCCTGGATTAAGACTTCACTACCTTGCCAAAATCTTCGCTAATATTTTGGTGATTATACTTTTGATAGACTTGCAACATAACATAACCTTGCTACCTTGCTAACCTTTGATATACCTGCAACAAAATAGGACCTCGCTTCCCTGCCAAATATTTCGCTAATATTTGATAGACCTTGCCAAAAACTCTGCTAACATTTGATAGACCTATAACAAATTGAGCCCTAATGAAATTTTTGATCTATTTTTTTTTAGGGCAGTCCGACAATTTCAAAGATTATCCATTTAGTTCATCATCACATCTATGCCAAGGTTTCAACATATGTGTAGTATAAGGTTCTCACTTGGACATTCAATAGGGCTTCTTAAGTATAGGAGAAACCAAATACTTTAGTAACAATATGTATCATTTGATCATCGAGTGTTAAGGAGGGGCTTCTTAATGTACGTTGGAGGAGTAATGCATAATATATTTAGAATGTTAAAATATTTTAAGATATGTATCTTTTGTTTTATAAGGTAATTGGATCACTTTAATGTTCCTCCTAATATTTGCATTAATATTTATTGACTTTTTTTTTGGGTGACATACCCTTAATAATTCTTTTTAGTTTTGATGTTAATTGCAAGAAAACCAATGATTGGCTATGATCTTGATTCCTACTTGAGTGTGCAGTCAATGATTGTTTTACTATCTTTGGATTTTTCAATTTATTCAACTTATACAAGGTGAGATTACAGTGAGAATCCCTGTCATATATTGACAATCGTTGGAGAATAAGGTGATATCTCAACCCCTAGGGTTTTAGCCCACTAATGGGGGTTTCTGACTTCAAATGCAAATAACTCTCAAACCGTGAAGAACTGGGAGGCGTACCATATATCAAGGGAACATCTCGATGAGTAGAACGCATCAAGAAGAACTTTGACACAAAATAATGTGAGTGTCAAGTAAAAATGCCCTTACAAGATTAGTGCTACTTGGGTTGATATCAATGACAACCACTGATCAACAATCTCCCCCTTTGGCATTGATGGCAACATAAGGAATCCCCCTGTGATCATGAAACCTCTTTCTACTTCCTTCACTCCACCTTTTTCATTAATGGTAAAGGGTAACTCCCCCTGACAAAAAACTATCCTGTGGACCTATACACACCTCCACTCCCCCTTTCTACTTAGTTAGATAAGAGAAAGATTCTAATGAGAACTTGGGAGAATCCCAATATTTTGGCAAAGATACTCAAATGATTCACGAGGTAATGGTTTGGTAAAGATGTCAGCAACTTGTTCCTTTTTGCCAACAAATTCAAGATTGATATTCCTTTCGGTGACCTGCTCTCTAACGAAATGATATTTAATCAGAATGTGCTTCGTTTTGGAATGCATTAGAGGATTCTTGGAGATACTGATGGCGCTAGTGTTATCGAAAAATATGGGAATAGGCTAATCAAACTTGAATTGAAGATCTTGCAAATTTTTCTTCATCCAAAGAACTTGTGTACACCAAGTTGCTGCCACGATATATTATGCTTCTGTTGTGGATAACGAGATTGAAGAATTGTTTTTTACTTAACCATGAAACAAGACAACCACCTAGATAGAATGCTGCTCCATTGGTACTCTTACGATCATCAACACTTCCTGCCCAATCTGCTTCTGTATAAGCTTGGATAACCGGATCATTTCCTTTGGGATACCATACACCATATTCTACTGTGCCCTTAAGATATCGAAGAATTCTTTTGGCGGAAATAATATGAGATTATTTTGGTGTTGATTGGAATCTTGCTACTTGTCCAACTGCTTGCATCACATAAGGTCGGTAGGCTATCACATATAGGAGAATACCAATCATAGATCTATACAACCTTTGGTCCACATCCTTTGATGAATCTTCTAAGCTTAAATTGAAACCTATTATCATGGGGGTAAAGACTGACTTGCAATCTTCCATTTGAAATTTTTCGAGCATTTCCTTGATGTACTTGGTTTGATATATGAATATTCCTTTATCCCGCTGAGAAATCTAAAGCCCCAAAAAGTATGTTAGCTCGCCAAGCATAGACATTTCAAACTCACTTTTCATTTTTATGGCAGTCTTTACTTAATATGTCATCATTGCTTCCAAACATTATATCATCCACATATACCTCGATAATCGTTAGGTTATCTTGATCCACTTTCACATAGAGATTGTTGTCAATGCTTCCTTTATTGAATCCTTGTTGATGTAGATACCCATCAAGACGATCATACCAAGCCCTATGAGCTTTCTTGAGACCATATAGTTCCTTCTTTAATCTACAAATGTAGTTTTCTTTGTCAGTGAGCAGAAAACCTTCAGGTTGTTCAATGTAAACTTCTTCCAATTCACCATTTAGAAAGGCTAACTTAACCTCCATTTGGTAGACCTTGATTTTTCTCGAGCATGCATAAGCGAGAAGCATCGTGATAGCTTTCATTCTGGCACTGGGAGCAAATGTTTCTTCAAAATTGATTCCCTCAACTTGTGCATATCCTTTGCAGACTAATCTTGCTTTATTCCTGGTAACCTGTCTGTCCTCATTCAATTTGTTTATGAAGACCCATTTAGTTCCAATAACATTTTTATCCTTTGGTCGTGGAACCAATTCCCAAGTGTCATTCTTCTCAATTTGATCCATTTCTTCATTCATAGTTGCTACCCAATGTTCATTTTGACTAGCTTCCTTGAAATTTCTAGGCTCAAAAATCATTAAAAGAGCAAGATGGGTTTGCTGTGATGAACAAAGCTGTCGACTTCTTCTGGTTCCAATTCCTTCATTTATGTTGCCGATGATCTGATTTGACGGATGATTCTTTTGATACCATTCTTTTGAACCTTTTGGAGAAACTTCTTGTACATACTGCTGATCATTTCTTATTTCTTCTTGGTTGACTAGTGTTTCCTTATTTGATTGGTCTTGTTCTGGAGCTTCTTCTTCATCCTTCACAGATTCTACCTCAATCCCCTCAGATTTGCTTGAATAGATGATCTCATTATTATCCTTTAGAACACATTATTCGTCAAAAGTAACATTTATACTTACAACTATTTGTTTTTTCCTCAGATTGTAGCATCTATAAGCCTTTCTTTTGCGCGAATAACCAACGAAAATACATTCGTCAACAAAGGAATCAAACTTGCCCAATTTTTGGTCTTCTCTTTTGATCTAGCATTTACTTCCAAATATTTTGAAGTATTTGACATTCGCTGGTCTTCCTTTCCATAGTTCGTACAAAGTCATGTTACAATTGTTCTTGAGCAGGCCTTTGTTTATAATGAATACGACAATATCAATTGCTTGAACTCAGAATTTATCATCTAAGTTTGAGTCTTTTAACATGGTTCTAGCCATTTCCTATACGGTTCTATTTTTTCTTTCAGCTACTACATTTAGCTATGGTGTTTTGGCTATTGAGAATTTCCTTTTTACTTCATGTTCGTCATAGTATTGCTGTAATTCTTTGGATGTGAATTCTCTGCCATTATCTAATATTAGACATTTGATCTTCAAATCGGTTTCATTTTCGACCAATTCCTTGTAGATTTTGAAACATTCAAATGCCTCTAACTTTTTCTTCAGGAAACTAATGGATGTTATTCTGGTGTAATCATCTATCAATAACATAAAGTATAATTCACCATCTAAACCTTTTGTTCTCATAGGACCACATATATCAGTGTGTATTAATTCCAATGGACGTGACACAAAATGTTCCTTTGTCTTGAACTCAACTTTTGTTTGTTTGTCGTGCCGACAAGATTCACATATCGTATTGGTAGGTTTTGATATTTTTGGCATTTCTCTAACTGCTTCCTTATTGTTGATCTTGACCAAATTGTCGAAATTTATATGTTCCATTCGTTTGTGCCACAACCAACTCTTGTCTTATGTTTCCAAGAAACACCCTTTAGGTGTCTCATCCAAAATATATATGTCCTTTGGATCTCTGCTTGTTGTAGCCACAATTTTACCAAACTTTCCTTTCTTGATTTCACATTTCTTCGAGTGGAATAACATTGTGTGTCCTTGATTGCACATCTGTCCAACACTGAGTAGATTTTGATTCATATTTTCAACCATCAACACATCCTTTGCTAATGCATCCTTGCTTCCAAGAGTGATTGTACCTGCTCCTATGACATTTGAAGACCTGTCATTTCGAAAAGACATTGTTCCATCCTTCTTTTATTTCAATGATATGAACTTATTTCTATCTCTAGTTATATGCATTGAGTAACCACTGTCAACATACCATACGTTTCTTTTGCTTTGAGCCTTGAGAGAGAGAGAGCACACCTTTCAGTCTTCCTTTTTCATATTTGTTCATTTTGATTTTGCGAGAATTCCTTTGAAGAACTTCCAAGTCTACAATATTTGGTCAAGTGTCCAAAATTGTTACAACATTTGACATCATCTCTCAAGTGATCAAATCTGTTGATTCTGTTGAGTTGTGGAATATCCACTTATGAGATATCTCTTGGAATTATATTTATTCCAAACATACATGTGGCATTTTGCAGCGCTATGTCCAAACCCTCCACATGAATAACAATGACCATAAAAGATAGGTTGATGCCTGGGAGGAAATATTCTTCGAGGAATTGTCTTCCAAGGTTCTTCTTGCGAGTCTTGATCTCTCGATCTAGTTGGGAGATCTACCTTCTTCGTAGATTTCGCATGTCCATCTTCTTTAGTTGTCATAGAAGGACTTGACTCTTTTTTGAATTTTTCTTTGTAACCAAGACCAGTATTGTCATTGCATGATCGTTGGTTGTTGATGAGTTTGTAAAAAGTCTTTGAGCTGTTGGCGTAGTTTGGAGAGTTTTTCCATTTTCTACTTCCTTTCGTAAAGAAATGGTTTCAACTTCCAATGCTTCTCTTTCCTTGTTGCTTTCCTTTAATTCTTTCTTGAGCGATTCTTCAATTCATATGTATTCTTCAACCTTTACTTTAAGATTTAGGACCTGTTCCCTTTCTGTCTTTAATTCGTCTTCAAGAGTATTCATGTGCTTCTTCTCGGCCTTGAGCTCTTTGATAACCTTGATCACTTCGTTTTGAAATTCAACCTCAATCATCTCTTCTTCTTCGTCTCCTTCTTTGCTAGGTGTCTCTTGCTTATTGTGCTTGGCCATAAACGATACTCATTTGTTGAATTCTTCTTCGTTATCACTGTCTTCTTCAGATGAAGAGCTATCTTCTTTGGAGAAGAAACTTTTCTTAAACCATTTCTTATTGCCTTGCTTGCTGAACTTCCTAGGACTTTTCTTTCCTTTCGTAACAACCTCATTTTTGTGAGGACATTTGGCTGCAAAATGCCCAACCTCACCACAATCAAAACATATTAATGGAAGTTTGCCTTTGAATTTTCCCATAAATTTTCTCATTTTCTGTGTGAAATAGGCAAACCCTTTATCTGAGAATTCTTCTTCATCTTCTTCCTTTTCATCATCCTTACAATTGCAGGTTTTTGCTTTCGGAGTCTGCTTGTCCTTACTATTCTTCTTGGATGCGACAAATGCTATTTCTAAGTGAGATGTGCCATCCTATTCTTCAATCCTCATTTCATTTTTCGTAATAATTCCATGCAATTCATCTAGGTTGAGATTGGTCAGATTTTATCTATCTTCCAGGACAGATACCTTAGGGTTAAATCTTGCTGGCAAGGTTATGAGGATCTTTCGGACAACAATTTTCATTTCAACAGTGATCTAGATTTAAACAGGAACGCAACAAATTATAGAGATAACCATAAACACAGAGATGCAACGGAAATAATACTTCATTTCGTTAATGTAAAATACTGAAATATGCTTACAAACAGAAATGGAAATAAAACCAGCTAGGGAAATGGTAGCTTATCTCTGAGAAGAGATGTGGCAGCTACATGCCTCTGAATTGCCTTACAATGAGGCTCAAGGGCCTTTTTATTATTGAACAATAAGAGCAAACCCTAAATAGCCAAAACCCTAACCCGAGGAGATGTAACGCCAAGATTTTGTGGGCCCTGTTGGGGTGAGTTGGATAACCAACTTCCCGAGGTCGGACTTGGTCATATTATCTCCGTTTGGCATCCATGATAACCCGTTGGAAAGATCTCTCCGAACACTACGACGGAAAAGATGATTTTAGACAAAAAATTGCTGGCGGTAGATTTCCAAAAAGACGTTGTTTATGGCCTCAAAACGGCTTCGGAAGTTTAGGACTCGAAAAACTGCTAAAAATAGTAAATTGTGCTACAATTAAGGAAACTGAAAAACTAAAAGATGCAATGGTGGGGGTCCAAGTGGAATTGGCGGGTGGCCACCAATATCCACCTGGATCAAACAGGTTCTCCCAAACCTTCCAATGTATTTTTTGTTTCATCAACAAGTTGAAAGTATGCAGCAATATCTTCATCTTCCCTCGTTTTGAGTTGCTCAAAATTTTCCTTGAAAATTTGAAGCTTTGCTTCTTTCACCTTTGAGTCAGGTGCATATATATTTTCAAGCTTGCCCCATACCTCTTTAGTAGTTTTTCAAATCAATACCTTAAGATAAACAGATTAGATAAGCACACTGATAATAAGATATTTAGCCTTTGCATCATATACCATAATTTTCTTACCTTCTTCATCCTGGGTTGGTGTGAATCCTTTGTCAACGATTTCCCATACTTCATATCCTTGTGCTAGAAAATGAACTTGCATTCTTCCACTCGAAAGTGCATAGTTATTTCCATTGAACAAAGGAACTCTATTTTTAGTATACTCCATGATCTCCTTCCAGTTGTTAGACTGCTATTGAAGGAACTAAGCTCTGATATAAATTATTGGAAAATACTAAGAGGGGGGTTGAATCAGTATTCCTTAGCAATTAGCAATTTTAAATATTTTCAGAGCATTAGTTAATCTTAAATTATTATTAATGTTTATGTAGTAATAACAATAAATAAAAGAATACAGTAGGCATAAAAATTTTAGGTGGAAAACCCCCTCTGGGTCAAAAACCATCGAATGATTTTCTAATAAATTCTTTAATCTTCAGCCCCAACTGAAATGAAAGCAACAACTTCCTAGAATTCTAGAAAAGAATTATTCTCCAGCTCCCACTGGAAGGACGTCCCAATGCCATGGTTTCTTGAGTAGTCAATTGAATGGATTCCCAACACCCTAGACCAACCTACCACTTGGAAGTGTTCATAGGCTCCAACATGTAGGTGACTTCATGCACTTGCCTAGCACCTCCCAACCACCCTATAATGACTGAAATGAGAGAAGAGTGTGTATTCCCGTACCAGGGACAACGATCCATGATAAAATATGATTTACAATGATTTTGACTAAACACCCAATCACACTATGACCTGCAACCCAACCATGACATCGTCGTAACAGAGACTCCTATACCTCCCAATAATTCCTTTTTGACTCTAGGAAGATTGACTCCTTTACAATAATGACTATTCCAATGATGATACTTTCACAAATGACTCTTTTACAACTTTACAATGATGACTCTTGGCCTTGACACTTCTTCAAAGGATGTCCCGCTGTAATGCTTCCTTTGATTTGATACTATAGCTCTTGAATGCTCGCTTGATGCCGTCCTTGAGTCTTCTTCTACCTGCATGCAATTTCCCATGAAATGCAATCCTAAAGCAAAACAAATAAACACAACAACCTTTAACTTACCTCTACCTGCAAACACACATGTAAGCACACAATAATAAATAAATAAAAATCAAATGAATACAATGCATACCTGAAATGTGCTTGTTGTTTATGATTGTAGTTGACTTGTTGCAGTAGCTGACAAACTTTGAACACGAGCCTAGACTCTACTTAAACATAAACAACCTTTATACAAAACCATATTTTATACAAGAATATACAAGATGAATATTGACTTAGACATACATAGGAAAAAACTTATCCTAGTTGGACACAACTTGAGTTACAGTTATGAGAAGGCGGTTATGCAAGACTGAAAACTAGCCTAATACATAGTGTAGTCAACAGTTATTAAAGTACATTATTAACACACATGAAGGGAATTTGAATTATACATACCTTTATCGTTGCTTGATTACAAGTATACCTTTCATCCCTTTCACAAAAAGCTAAGGATTATTCAACGTTGTCCAGGCCTGTGATGTTTTTGAATGAGGAACCAAGGCTTGTTACTGAACATAAGGGCTGAGATTCTTAAAGGAGATTGTAGATCATCAAGATATTTCCTTGCTTGTCTTTGGTAGATTTGAGTTGGGTTTCAAGACATTGATCCTTCACTTGATCTTGAATGGAGACAATAATCCTTGGACCAAGATCTTAGACTTGTAATTCCTTGACCAATATTTCTGATGCTTGGAACTTCTGTGATATACACCTGGACTAAGACTTCACTACCTTGCCCAAATTTGCGCTAATCTTTTGGTGATTAGACTTTTGATAGAATTGCAATAGAACAAAACCTTGCTACCTTGCTAACCTTTGATATACCTGCAACAAAATAGGACCTCGCTTCCCTGCCAAATACTTCGGTAATACTTGATAGACCTTGCTGAAAACTCCATTAACATTTGATAGACCTGTAACAAACTGAGCCCTAACAAAATTTTTGATCTGTTTTTTTGTTTTTAGGGCAGTCTGGAAATTTCAGAGATTATCCATTTAGGTCATCATCACATCCATGCCAAGGTTTCACACATATGTATAGTATAAGGTTCTCAGTTGGATGTTGAATAGGTCTCCTTAATCATAGGAGACACCACATACTTTAGTAACAATATGTATCGTTTGACCATCGGGTGTTAAGGAGGGGCTTCTTAATGTATGTTGGAGGAGTAGTGCATAATATATTTAGAATGTTAAATATTTTAAAATATGTATCTTTTGTTCTATAAGGTAATTGGATCACTTTAATGTTCCTCCTAATATTTGCATTAATATTTATTGACTTCATTTTTTTTTTTCTTTTTTTCTTTTTTCAGTGACATACCCTTAATAATTCTTCTTAATTTTTTTGGTAAGAAAACCAATGATTGGCTATGATCTTGATTCATACTTGCGTGTGAAGTCAATGATTGGTTTACTATCTTTGGATTTTTCAATTTATTCAACTTATACAAGGTGAGATTACGGTGAGAATCCCTGTCATATATTGACAATTGTTGGAGAATAAGGTGATTTCTCAATCCCTGGGGTTTTAGCCCACTAATGGGGGTTTCTGACTTCAAACGCAAATAACTCTGAAACTGTGAAGAACTGGGAGGTGTACTATATATCAATGGAAACATCTCAATGAGTAGAATCCATCGAGAAAAACTTTGACACAAAATAATATGAGTTGTCAAGTAAAAATTCCCTTGCAAGATTAGGGTAGCCCCTGGTGCTTCTTGGGTTGACATCAATGAAATCCACTGATCAACAAGTGGAAGTTATGTTTGTCCAATTTACTTTGATAATAGATTACATAGGTAGTAGTTTTAATATGCAATCTAGCAGTTTTTTTGTTAATTTTAGGTATGGAAATCAGAGATACCAGCTAGGCAGACTTAATAGGGACTATAGTCGTGATAGTAAGTTTTTTAAATGTAACAAGAGATAGAATAAATTAATGGTTTTCTTGGACAAAGATTGTGTTAAGACAAATTATTTTTGTAGCTGGTCTGGTTTCCAATCTGGCAGACCAAGCACTATTTTGTATTGTGAATTTGTCGAAGTAATATAAATCCGTTCTGCTGAGTTACAAAAAAAGAAGAAGTTAAGGCATGTTGTTTGAATAAAGTTGAAATTGTTTCTTTATTTTTAGAGTATAATTTAAAAGTGTTTTTGATTTGCTAAGAAATTATTTTTTTATGCAAGAAAACAAGCTAAGAATCCATGATTTAGAAGTATATGGTTGGAGTGGAAATCTACCCATTATCAAAGGTAAAATATATTTGGACATCTAGCCTTTTACTAATCACCAATATGCTATTTTAGGTGGTCAGTTTTGTTTGAATGTTATGATGTTGTTGCCAATCAAATTCTTGAAATTGTATCTAACGCAAGCTAGGGAAAAAAATTATAGTCATAGTTTGCCCCCAAAAAAGGGAAAAAAATTATAGTCATAGTTTAAACATGCTATAAATTGGTCATTTTATAGGTGTTCAAAATAATAAAGGAACTGGTTGGTAGTTTTTTCGCGCACGCAACAGCAACCCCTAGTGCGATTTGAATACTTCCTCCATTGCCATGGCCCTGAGGCCCCTCCTCCACCAGAGATCCTTGCATTCAGGAAGCTGATCAACAACAGTAGTAAATGCCCAGCAAGGGAAACTCAGCGCAAGTTTGTAAAGAAACTTGACAACATTCCCACACTTGCCCTGCTCGTTGAAGATTCTTGCAGATCTGCTTTGAACTTCGCTGAAACAAGGCTCATCGGTCAATTTACGGGGCTATGGCCTTCCTCCAAGGCTGTCGAGTCGTGGGCATAGAGGAACTGGCGACCACTAGTAAAGGAAGGCATCATAAGCTTCCTGGTTGGTAATGGTTTTTTTGTCTTTGTTTTTGATTCAGTAGAAGACAAAAATCTCATCTTTAGGAATGGACCATATTTCATGGGACCTCAGGGTCTGTATCTAAACTCATGGTCACCAGATTTCGACCCAACACAAGATGTGTTGTCAGCAGTTCCAGTGTGGGCGTGCCTTCCTCATCTTCCACTGCACTGCTAGAACCTGAAGTCACTAGAAGCGATTAGTAACACCCTGGGAAAATACATAGACATAGCAGAGAGAAGGGATCAGTATTCATGTGCAAGAATATGCGTCAAAGTCGACTTGGAAATAGGGTTACCTGAAGCCATAAAGTTAACAATAGAAGACTGGTATTATATCCAAGAGTTAGACTATGAGCAACTATCATTGAAATGCAGAAATTGCCATGAATATGGGCATTTCGCAAGATACCGCAAAAAAAAAAGGAGGAAGATCTAAAGAAGTCAAAAAGAGAGAAATGGATCCAGGTGCAGAAAACAGTCCAGGTCAAGGTGAGTAATAGGAATAAAGGGAAAGAGGTACCGATGGAGTTTGGAACTCCCTTAATGGGAATGGTTAAAATGGAAGGAAGAGGAGAACAACCAAAGACAACGACCACAATAAACCCATTCAAAACCCTTAGCTCTTCAATCAAAATTCCAGAAACAGAGATAGAGGAGATTGAATGACAAGTTCCCTCACTCGAAGCAAAAAAGAAGAACATGGAAGTAACCCAACTTGACTCCCCAGTAGGATCCTCCTCCTCACCCACATATGTAGAAATGAGAAGGAAAAAAACCCCCAAAAACCTCTGGGTCATCGGAAGACGAGACATTCGAGGGAACCTCTAAAAGAGTTGGAAGAAAATCTCATAAGGAAGCCATGGAAGAAGAGGTAGAGAGGAAAAAAATGCAAGGCAGCCAATCCACCATTGAAATGTCTATTGGGAGAAGCACCAAAACAAGGCCCTCCAAGGGGGGATCAACTCACTCCAATCCCGCTAAATAATGAAACTAGTCTCTTGGAATTGCAGAGGCTTGGGGAACCCTTCGAAATCTGAAGTAGTCAAAGATATTCTAAAAATAGAAACTCCCAAGATCCTCATGCTCCAAGAGACTAAGATTGAAGGGGAAACCCTTCTTGAGATCAACAAATTAAAATGGGGAAAAATGCAGGAAAGGCCATTAGTGCAAGAGGTACCTCTGATGGCCTAGCAACATTGTGGTCGGAGGACATGTATCAACTATAAAGCTCCTTTGAGACCCAACATTGGATATTCACCGAACTTTGGCACCTCTCTAGTAAGCTCTCCATCTCTCTCTTCAACCTTTATGTTCCAGTCCACCTTACAGAGAAGGAAGAATGCTGGCAGACCTTGTCTGGTTTCTTAGACATTTACTCCCCTCAAAATATAATAGTGGTTGGAAATCTCAACCTCGTCATTGATCCAAAAGAAAAGAGAGGTGGCAATAGTGGTGGGAACCAAATGCTTCCATTAGTAGAGGAGCTAATACTTCATTGGGATCTTCTTGACTTCAACCGAAGAAAGGTCTTTACACCTGGACAAAGAATAGAGCTGGGGCAGAACACATCTTTGCTCGCCTAGATCACTTCCTAGCGCATAGTTCTTTGTTGATAGGAAAAGGACTGATCTCCTTGAAAATTCTCCCAAAGCTAGCCTCAGATCACAAACCTATTCTCTTACAGCTGGAAGAGGAAGAAAATTTGGGCCCTATCCCCTTTAGATTCAACCTGCTTTGGTCAGGGAAAGAAGGGTTCATGGAAATTGTTCTGGAGGCTTGGTCCATACTTGTGACAGGATCTCTAAGCTTCATGTCGGAGAAGAAACTAAAAATAACCAAGAGAACTCTGAAAAAATGGATTAAAGAACCCTCAAATTCTCCTACCATCAACAGAAAGGAGACAATTCAGTTTTTATCAGATCTGCAAATGGATTTGGAAAGTAAGGATATCTTTTCTTCAGATTTAGAAAAAGAACAAGCTGCCCAAATCAAATCATTTCATGCTTTCCGCAATGAAGAAGAGACTTGGAGGCTTAAGTCTTGTAGTTTGTGGCCTAAAGTTGGAGATCGAAATACCTCTTTCTTCCATAGGCAATATAGAGCTCGACTATCTCGAAATCATATCTTTGAAATCACTTGCTCAGATGGGACTGTGCTCAAAGGTCAAGAACAGTTATAAAAGGCAGCAGAAGACCATTTCCAGAATCTATATAAATAGGAAGGGAATGGGAGTGAAGAAGTCACCTCTGAATTTCTCTCCCACATTCCATCTTTGGTAAGAAAGGAGGACAACAATAGTCTTATGAAACCTTAATTTGTAAAGTAATATGGTCCATGGAACCAGATAAGGCACTAGGACCTGACAGATTCTCAATTCGTTTTTATAGAATCTGCTAGGAAATAATAAAAACTGATCTTCTGAGGATGATTAAAGCTTTTCATCAAAAGCCAAAGTGGGAGGTAGTACTAACTCTACCTTCCTTGCATTAATACCAAAAGAAGTGAATCCGGGCACTTTTGATATGTTTAGGCCAATCTCGCTCTGCAATTCATTATACAAAATCTTAACAAAACTGTTGGCAAACATAATCAAGCCACTTCTTCGAAAACTCATTTCTCCCACCCAAGGCAGCTTTGTCAAAGGGAGGCATATATTGGACAATGTAATACAGGTGCAAGAAGTCACACATTCTAGTTATCTTTGTCAGGAGCAAGGTATGCTCATAAAGTTAGACATGGCAAACACATTTGACCGGGTAAATCTTTCTTTCCTGTACAAAGTCCTCCTTTCCTTTGGTTTCAGCTCTAACTTTGTCAATTTGATTAAAGCTTGCACCGAAAAGCAATGGATAGCTCCTTTAGTTAATGGCAGGCCAACAAACTATTTCCAAGCCTCAAGGGGAATAAGGAAAGGCTGCCCCCTCTCCCCTTTCTTGTTCATTATGATGGCAGACTCGTTAAGTAAAAAACTGACAACTGAAAAGAAAGCAGGGACAGATCAAGGAGTTAGTTTGACGAAAGGGCTAGAGCCTCTCAACCACACACTATTTGCTGATGATATTATTCTTTTGGGCGGAGCCTCCATCAATATAACCAAAGTTTATAGTGGAATTCTTCATAAATTCTGCAGCATATCAGGAGCTCTTATAAATAAAAGGAAAAGTTCAATATACAGGTGGAATGTGGATCAACAAGCAATTCAGAGAATAGCCCTCTCCTTAAGCTTTTTGGGATTTGCTTCTTGGGATAAAATCAAATTTATCGAGTTACCAATAACCCTGGGCCCTAACAAATTATCATTGTGGAAAGAGGTAATAAGCAAAATTAAGTCCAAGATTATAGCTTGGGGAGGTCAATGGCTCACCAATGCTGGAAAACTCATCCTTATAAAATTTGTATTGTCCTCCCTGCCTATTTATTAGGCTTCCTTTCTTCTAGCTCCAAAGAAGATCACGGAATAGATCTCCAGACTTATCAGGGATTTTCTGTGGAGAGGACAAAGAGGAAATCAAAGAAAATTCCATCTAGTGAATTGGGATACAATTAAACGCCCCATCTCTGAAGGAGGCCTGCAAATAAGAGACCCAGGCCTTGCCAATTTGGCTCTTGGAGGTAAGATACTTTGGACCCTCTTCTCAAATAGCAAACAACTTGTTAGTGAGGTCATAAAGAAAAAATATCTAAAAGGCTCATCGCTAAGGAAAACATAGATAGATAACATCATCAAAGGGACGTCAATATGGCATCTCTGCCGCCATGGGATAGAGTTCTTCCAAAATCACTTGTATCACATTCTTGGCAATGGAAAAAACACGATGCTTTAGCAAGACAACACAATGGGACAATCGCCTTTGAGCAAAAATGAAGCAATCAAAGAAATCAGGAACTGGCTCATTCACCAAGGAGTCCTGACCCTGGCAGATATCTCGACATGGGACGATTTTGGAAAATGGAAAACTTGGGAAATCCCCCGAGTTCCAGATCAAATGCATAGTCAAAAGACCCTCCTGGAAGAAGATTTAACGGGACTAGCATAAGTTCACAGGTGTTTGACGGACAAATGGGGATGGGGAAAGACTGGAATCTACAACGCAAAGCATGGATTTGCCTCTCTTCAACCATAGCAAGCTTCGAGCCATACTACATCTATGTGGAAACAAGTCTGGGACCCTCTCGCTCTCCCCAAAATAAATTTCTTCATGCATGGGAAAGTGCTAACTGGTGACAATCTGACTAAAAGAGGTATTCATGGGCCACATTGGTGTTCTCTCTACTGCAAAGCCCAGGAAACCATAGAGCATCTGTTTATGGATTGCTCTTTTTCTCAAGAAGTCTGGGAATGCATCCTTCAAGGCCTCAATATCTCTGCCCCATCGCAAGTTAAAGTAGCTAACATTTTTAGCACCTGGAGAATGTGATATCCCCACATGACCCAAAGAAAGACAACATGGAACAGAATCTGGAAAGCAGTACCTAAATATGTCTGCTGGAAAATATGGTTCACTAGAAACAACTAGATCTTTGACAACATTCCGAACTCCCCTTTGAAGGTGGCAACAAAAGCAAAAGCATTACTCCTTGAGACTGTGGCCAATCATCCCCTTACAAATGATAACATGCTTCTCCCGGAAGAAAACAAATGGATGGGAGCTTATATATTTTGAGGCAGGATAAACAAAACCACTTGCCCCAGTAAATCTCTTGTATGGAGACTATGAGAAGCGAACATAGATATTCAAGCTTGGTGGAGGAAACAGGGTAAAACAACAATATTTTTTTATGGTGCCTCCAAAGGCAATCGAGGGACAACAGGAGCAGGCAGAGTAATCTACTTGCCGGAGGGTATTCATGAAGATAGCTTCAGCTGGCGACTTGGATAGAGAACCAACAACCAGACATAAATCCTTGGTTTGCTAAAAGGTTGTCAAATAGCACGTGAAAAAAGCATTAAGGAAATACAAATCTTCAGGGACTCAAAAATCTTGATAAATATATTAAATTCAGAGGACCACTTCAACAATCTGACGCTCAACAAGACACTTCAAAGGTTGAGATACGTGCTCCAAGACTTCTCTTCTTATCTCCTTTTCCATATTCTACGTGGCTCACATAAGGAAGCAGACGCAAAAGCAAACCTGGCATGCCTCTTGCCACAAGGAGTGTTAAGAAAGAATGATGAAGAACCCACATGGAACCTGATCCTGTAATCCAGAGTAAATCTACACCTATGTAAGGAAAAGGAGGGCTGCAACTAAAAGGAAACTGAATATTGTAATGATGGTTGTTTTGGTTTCGCCCAACCGGTTTTAAATAATTAATATAACCGTTATAGTTAAAAATAATAATAATAAAGGAAATTGGTATTTTTTGCTTAAAATATGGCTAGAAACATTTTGGATTAATGGTAATACAAATATCAATGTCAACATTGCATAATTTAGTTGTAGTAGGGTAGTCGACGATATTAAATTCATTTTAGTGTTTAAAACTAGAATTTTATCAATCAAAAATGTAATTTTGGAAAATATTTTCTATTTAAATTCTAATAATAGGAAACTTGAAAGGAGCAAGTTGATTAGTGAAGAAGCTCAACCTCCTTCCCATTAGCATTCTTCCCTAAATCTAGTAGGATTTTTATTGGAAGTTATAATTCCATCTCATTGATGGCAACTTTCCCTTTAGAGACTTCCACTCATTTTTTAGATATGTCAAATCATTGAAAATTTGAAAATAAGAATATTAAAGTGGAACTTTGTGTTACTGAAAAAAAGGAAAAAAAAATGAGTTTGTCCACTTATTAAATCATTCAAACTAAAAAGGTACAAAAATATAAATATTTAAACTTTGTCTATATGTATACAATCATACCTACATTATAATTTAAGAAGTTTTAATAGTGTTTTTTAATGTCATTAGACAAATTTGATTACTTTGTTACAATAAGGTGTTAATCCATTAGAAAAAAGTGCATTGTTCATCCTTCGGGTAAATACACTACCTTTAATAGATACATACACGAACACCCACAAATCAAGGATAAATGATTATCCTATTTATCATTTATAAATCATGAAAAAATATTTGAAAAAGGTTTTTAAATTTCTTTCTTTTATCTATATAAAAAAATATGTCATGAAGATAAACACCATTGTGAAACATTATATATATAAATAATTATTTTATTATTCAAAATATTATATAATTTCTTTACTTTTAGTTTCGGAGTTTAGATATGGCCTTGTGTGCTAATTCCTCCACTTTTTTCTACTCTAAAAGCATCAATATGTATGAAAAATAAGATAATGATCTAATCTAGATCATACCTTCCCATTTTGGGAGGCTTTTGGTCTCCAAAAGTTTCTACTAAATGAGGCGAGGAAAATTTTCCTCCACGTTCTCTTGGTTGTACCATTTAGCCTTACCTAGATGTTGTTCTTTCAACCCAATATATCAAAGGTCATGTTGCCCCTATCTGGTAGTTCTATACCTCCTTTGTAAAATTATGTCTTCTTTCAACTCTACCTAAGCATCTACAGCCAAATCCTATGCAAAAGAGAGGACTTGTTTCTCTTCCTGGTCTAGAATGGAAGGCTCATATAATTTAAGATTCTCTACATTAATCACTGAGTAAATGTGCATGTATGGGGCTAGACTAAGTTTATAGGCCTTCTCCCCAACCTTTTTCGGTATCTAAAGGGGACCATATCACAAAGCCACGATTTTCTTACCAAGACCATGTAGCCTCGCCTTGTTCAACTACAACTATATTATATCTCCCACTTTAAACAACTTATTTTTTCTATGTTGATCATGTTTTCCCTTGTATTTTTCCCGTGCCTTCTGTGGTATCTCCTATACCTATATATGGATCTATCTAATCTTCTCAACATTTTTTCTTACCTTTAGGGCATCCCCTGTAATATCCTCCCTCATTCCTCCTTGTTTTCCACATGTAATATTCAAATGAGAAGGTGGAATATATCCAGAACAAGTTTCAAATGGGGATTTACAGGTAGAAGTGTAGATTTCTAAGAGTGTTATATATATACCATATTTTCATTCCAGATATTTGAATGCTTTAGATTATATCCCCTCAAAAGTTGCATCAAATTCTTATTGATTACCTTTTTTTACCCATCTATCTATGACAATGGAATGTTGTAGACCTCTTTAACTTCATGTCCATTTTCTCCCACAATGTAGTCCAAAATGCACTAATAAATCTTGTGTCCTTGTCTAAAATGATGCTCCTTGGTATCCCAAAGTGCACTCAGACCTATCCAAACAATAAGTTCGTTACTTCTTTCCCACTAATGGCATTTTTATAGGGCATTAGAAAACACATCTTGTTGAACATGTCAACTACCACAAAAATATAGTCATATGCCTTCTTGGTTGTTGGTAAAAATCCCACAAACTTCATGGAAATGTTTTTCTAAGAACAAGTGGGTACATGTAAGGAATGGTATAGACCCTATTTCTTATTACTAGGCTTAATGGTACAACAAAGTATGTATCCTCTTATGAACCTAGCTACCTCTTATTTCATCTTGTACCAATAGACATACTTATGTAAGTTTGCCACTATATTCCCTACACCAAAATGCTAGAAACCTTGGAGATGTAAGCCTATCTGATTAGTTGTAGACACTCACCTTTAGGAATAAAAAAATTATCTAACATGTAGAGTAACTGATTCTATAAATGGCAGTCAAATATACTGTCACCATCATGCAAATGAATTTGGGTCTATAATTTTTGAAGCAACTCCTTGAAATCCTCATCATCAACATATGCTTCTTTGTGTGCATCATGGGTGAAAGAATCCATTTGGATCAAAGTTACCAAAGATATGATATTTGATATGGGTGGCCTTGAAAGCATGTTGGTCAGCTTTTTCATGTTTCCCTTCTTGTACTTGATTACTGAATGAAACTTCTATAGAAACCCCACCCACTTGTAATGTTTGGTTTGTTGTAGCTTTCTCTATGCCTACACGTATTGTAGTGGTTGTTGATATATTTGGACTGCTATATATTTTCCCATTATATAGTGTTTCCACTTCTCCAAAACCTTCACTAGGGGTTAGATATCCTTGTTGTAGGTACGGTAATTGAGAACTGTCCCATGAAATAGCTTAGAATGGTAGCATATAAGCCTTCCTCCAAACATCAAGACCACTCTCATAACATACCCACTCACATTTGTCTCCACTTCGAAGGGTTTTTACAAGTTTGGTAATGTTAGAATTGATGTTTGACTGGTCTTATTCATTAACTCCTCAAAGTCCGTCTACTAACCCTTTCCCTATTGGAAACTCTTACCACTCATTGTTATGGCGTGGAATGGTGCTACTATTGAAAACAAGGCTATGAATTTCTTCAAGTACTGTCTTGCTCCAATGAAGCTTTTGACCTCAAAAAAATTAGCAGAAACAACCCACTTCATGATGGTCTCCATCTTGGCAAGATCTATCTCCAACTCTCCCCCACCAATAACAAATCCCAGATACACCAAAGAATGTTGTGAAAACCCATGTGCTTCTTGATATTTTCCATTAGTTGGTGCTTCTTTAATGTCTCTAGCATGTACATCAAAATTGTACATTTTAATCATTTATAGATAATACTTGCAAACAAATTCTTAAAACTAACCAAAAATATATAATGGTAATCATAGAAAATATAATGGTAATCATAGGGATTTTGTTCATGGAACCCTAAAACCGGGGAAATCAGATTGATATTTTAGTATATTCCCTTTTAATGTTACAATACATTATATACATGTCATAGCATTCTTAAACCCAAAATTCATTAACCCTAGATTGGAATATAATTGTAGTTCCTCTTACTGGATCTACAGAACCATGGAAAAAACCACCATGTGCCTAAAAACCACTAACAATGAAAATTGCTTGTTGTAAATCACTGAAAACGGAAACACATAATATAACACATACCCAACATAATGTGAGATGTGTTCCTCCCAAGTAGCATCGTATATCAATACATAATCCAAATAGACATAACAAGGGTGTAGTATATTATTCATTAACCTTAAAAATGTCATTGGTGCATTGCATAGGCCAAAAAACGTGACTAACCACTCATACAAACCTTTCCTGGTTTTGAAGACTATCTTCCAAGTATCTTCTTCTTTGACTTGAACCTAGTGATATCCAGCTTGGTGAAGTATTTGGCGTGTTACAATTGATCTAGTAGATCATCTATCCTATATACAAGGTACCTGTTCTTAAGCGTAATTTTGTTTAATTTCCTACAATCAATACACATTCACCAAGTCTCATCCTTATTTTCCATAATGATGATGGGGGACCCACATGGTGAGGTACTTAGTCAAATGAAACCCTATTTAAGTAGTTGTTGCAACTTCTTTTAGCCTAAATCACTTCTATAACAAACTTCCTATATAGCCTAATGTTTGGTAGCAGGGAGACTAGCAACAGATGGATGTTGTGATCCACTTCCCTCTTAGGTAGTAGCCTTTTAGGCTCATTGAACACACCCATTTATTCCTATAGCAACTCTTCTAGTCACTATTTATGTTATTTATTATACCCCTCTAGAAATGAATTTTATCTCACTCATTCTTCTATGGATTTATTTTCTTTTAAAAACAATAAACATAGTTGTTTCTAGAAATGATTAGTTTCTTGGCTTGGTTGGGACTTACCATCAAAATTTTAGACTTTCCCTTTC
Organism: Pinus taeda; assembly: GCA_000404065.3. Taxonomy (NCBI): domain Eukaryota; kingdom Viridiplantae; phylum Streptophyta; class Pinopsida; order Pinales; family Pinaceae; genus Pinus; species Pinus taeda. The sequence continues at coordinate 42,080 of APFE030998982.1, read as the reverse complement.
ATGCATTGATGGTGAATGATTTTCCATCCTTGATGAGATGGTATTAATTGGTTCTCTACATGAATATTGCATCTTGCATGAACATATAGGGACTTCCAAACACCACTTCACATACATCAAGGGGAACTACATCTAGTTATATTTCATTAATAAAATTAGCACTGATACCAAATATGATTTTCCATTGTTTGGCTACCTTTATTTATGCATCCTTATTTACCCATCCCAATGGATAATAGATTAGATGATAAAAAATTTCCAATGCTAATTTTTTGACGAGCTCTATTGCAACTGTTGGGTGTGCGTTATATTCTTTCCATGACTAGTCGCATAGCACGTGGGGGGGGGGGGGGGGGGGTTCACACGGGGGGGATATAGCCCCCCCTGTTCATTATGTCGGGCATAGCAAGGGGGCCATAGGGGGGGCGACAACCCAAATATATTTTTTAGACCCTATAATAGGTGGGTAGACCTACCTATGGTTTTGTGCATGGGTTTTGCACATGGATTTGGGCATGATGGTTTTTTGCCCATGGTATTCTGTAGATAGAGTCAAGGGAACTTTGATTATGTTCCAATCCATGGTTAATGGATTGGGGTTTATGAATGCTTCCACACACACAAAAAAACACACACACACATATATATATTGTAACATTGAAAGTAATATAATGAAAAATCAATCTAGTAGTCCCAATTTTGGGATCCATGGGAAAATAATATTTGTTTTATGTTCTCGCCATTGTATATTTTATGTTCTTAAGAATTTGTTTGTAGTTAATTTCTGTACAGGGTTAAAACCTACAACAATGATATTTTCCTCTGATCCTGAGTCAAATAGATCATTAATCTGTCTTCTTGACTTGTACATATATATGGAAGAGTCTAGTATTTTAATTCTCTTCATGTTACTAAATGATAATTAGATTCACCCCCTTCTACTGATGTAAAGATAATATTCTCATCCATGTCATAGATACTTTATACCTGATTACTTGAATATGTTGCCATGAGGTTTTTCTTCTTAATATTTTTCTTTTGTTCTTTGGGTTGAGTTATGGATACAACTTTGAGAACTTCTCCTATATATTATTTCAATGTTACAGTGGTTGTAATGGTTGTTGGGATCTTTGCACCAGTGCATTGTGGTTGACGTCTTTTTGTCCTTCCAATGTCTCCACTTTTTCCTCCTATCCTTAGAAGCTTCTTAGTGCCCTTTCTACTTTGAACCACTTGGTTTCCCTTTCTTCCGGCCTAATTTATCTAGGCATTGTTCCTATGCACAAGCATTTTCCATTGATATGGTCTTGAACATCATCACTTTCTTCCATAGATGGTTGCGTAGACCCCATAGATGCTTGAGGAGTACATATGATTTCTTTAGGGAGATACCTAGCATTATGAACATGTTTCTAAATTATGTGGTGACATACTCTTGTACACTCTGCCCCTGTCTATGTTTGAAGTAATGCCACCAAATCCACTCATCGTCTACAGAACTGATAAAGTAAAATTGTGACTTTATGATGGCTTTAAATTCCTCCCACTTAGTCACTAGAGGATCTCCCTCCAACCTTAAGGTTTATATGTGGCTTTCCCACTAGGTTAAGTCATGGCCCTCTAATTTCAACTAAGCAAACAAAATATTTTTTTCTTCCTCTATATGATGAACACTAAAATAAAATTACAATTGCTACAGCCAATGATATAACTTAAAAGTGTCAATATCACCTCGATATGGTGTGATTTCCACCTTCACTTCCATTTTGATTAGGGACTTTGAATGGTTTATGGAACTCAAATTGGGTTGATCCTTTTGAAGTTCTTTCTTAAACTCCCTCTCTAGTTCTTCCTAATCTATTGATTTCCCCCCTAGTCTGACCCTCACATTATAACCTCCATCTTCTCCAAATATCCCAAGGTTATTGGTCAGGGCCACCTTGAGGAAGCTCACATTAAAATTGATATATGTGACTTGTTCTTCCATCTAGGCAAACCTCTCCTCTATAGGATCTCGAAGGTTATTAATATATTCTTCAACCATCATTGGGGTTTTATGAATTTCAACTTATTTTATCTGGATCCCCTACATATCCCCATAATATACCCAAATAAACCTACTCTAATACCACTATGATCCTTAAACTTTTTTGGATATTCCACTTGACAATTCGTCACAACAAATTTGATAAAATTATACTTACAAATATGAAATATATACTATGAGGGTTATTTCTCCTTAAACTTCTAGATTTATTAAGTTAATATTTTATGCATGAATTATGTGTTGGCATTATGGTGTGCATGGACCCATCTAGCTGATGTTGGCCTTGGTTCATGATGGAAACTACCTCATGTTGGCATTGATGTCAACCCCTTGTAGCCTATTTGCTGTATGGATGCCTTCATTGTAGCATTGTTCATCTAGTTGAGTTGGCATTAGGATGATTGTGTTGGAATTGATGTCAACTATATGATGTCACTCATGTTGGTCAAATGTTGGCATTGGTATGGTTAATGGTTAATGGCACACCAGTTGAGTTGGCAACTAGGTCTTCATCTAGGTCTTCATGCTTATGCTCATGGACATGATTTGTGGCAGTAGTGTGTTTTCCTCATGATGATGTAAAGGTGTCCATGTCAGTTTATAGGTATTTCAACTTATGGAGATTATTGTTGGAGAGTGGAGGACTTATAGGCACTCTTTCCAACCTTGTTTATTGCCCCTTTTAGGTCAACTTGGTAGTGACATTTGGGATACATGTTTGATCCACTTGCAGATGTGTCAGAGGCTATGTCAGTGTTAGAATATTATATATTACGAAGCAATGGAACACATAAAATATTGCAGAAATATAAACAAAGAAAACGCATAAAACAAGAGAGACACATATATACGTGGTTCACCGAGTTTGGGCTATGTCCACGGAGAAACAACCAATCCTTTCTTTTATATTATCTAGCAAATTGAAGAGATACAACCTACTACAACATATCCGCGTAACACCCTCTTCGCTCCATCTCCTTCTCTTTCTCACTCGGAAGCAGATTCTACATAGATGCATACAATTTCCTTCGTATGTAGGAGGGTTGCTTCAGGAAAAAAACCATAAATTTAAACATAACTCATCGGCAGATCTCCGCCTAATGAACCCCAGATGACTAGAAATTACTTATACTTTACAAGCAATTTACATCTATTCTTAGCTTCGGGGGCATTGCCCCCGAAACCCCCCTCCAAGGGGGGGCTCCCCAAAGGTCGTAGTCGCCCCCCTTGGACCCCCCCTACAACGAATATTTTATGGGTGGCGTTGCCACCCCATTTCAAGTTGGGGTCCAATGTGGCAATACCTTTGAATACAGAAGATAATTAGGCTCCACACCCAACAATCAGAGGTTTGGAGGCTTGTACATATGCTGGAGAAGGTGATCTAACATGTGGCAAAAGTTTTGAGTTGAAGGCATCATGTTTTTCTTCATCCTTAGCCCTAGTCGCATGGATCCAAGCCTATGGGAGCAACTGAAAGGCTCTAATCGATGGAAGATATGACTATGGGAGAGACTAAAGGTTACATTCACATGGATACAGTGTCATGCATGTGACTGAGGGATTTCATGATATTTTCTCCGCATTTCTTGCGATGTTCAGAAGAAAATTAGCAAGGAAATCCTAGAGGCTTTATAAGTTGAACTGGTCAGAAATGTTTTGAAAATGTCCTCCAATGATGTGAACACATTTAGTGTACAAGCAGGGGTCTTAGTGGATTGATTTGGTCCAATTTGTGCACCCTTGACCCTAACCCTGAGCTCAATTTCACCCTACATGTTTATATTCATCACTTGGGAGTTGGTTGATGATTTATGGTGATTGTATGTGTGTAAGAGAAGGTTTCATTGTGTGAGTATGCTTTAGAGCCATTAGGGAGCTTGATTGATTCACTCTATGAGATCTAATGGCAGTAGTATGAGCAGATCTATTTTCTAAAGCATAGTATTGATTCAAATCTCCAGATTTGAAATCAATGATGCAAAGAGTTGTAGTAGAGTTTGGTATTTATGGAGCTCCATATTAGTGACTCTCACATTTGTTCATGCAGGTGTTGCTGATGCATTTGGCACATAGCCATAGTGTCTTATGTTGTTGAGTGTATTATGCAAAATTCATATTTTGGTGTGAGGGTTTGTTGTAGTTTTATTTCAGTTGACGGTGATATTATTCATTTTTTTGTTGGATGGATTATGAACACTATTTTTCTTGTGTGAGAGCATATTTGTGGTGCTATTTTATTTGATGAGATTGTATTGTTGCTAAGAGCATGATTACAGAGTTGAGCATAGTGTCTTGGGATCCAGTTTCAAAATAAATGAAAGGAGATCCAAATAGAGCAGAGGAGAAGTGGTTTCATGGATGTGGAATAGTGATTTCAAAGTTTCAGCCAAAGGAATAGTTTCTCAATCCAATGGCATTTGGATAGTCCAATTAGAGTTAGACTAGAATCGATTGATCGTGTTGGATTTCGGTGGATGGTAGTCCGTAGATCCATGGAGAACATAACATTCTAAGTTAATTAGTAGATTCAAGTCTCTAGGATGATTGGAGACCACTGATTGTATATGAGGTTGAGTCTCCTGACTTATGGGAGTTAGTCATCTATCTAAAGGCCATTTTTTTCTTAATAGAAGATTCAGAGTAGCGCAACAATAACAAGGGTGGTTTTTTTTCTTGGTGAAGGGTTTTCCACTAGATATATTGAGTCTCTTGTTTTGATGTGTTGTTTAATGTTGATCTCATGGTTATATTGTTTTAGCTTCTTATATGGTTTATATGCATGATATAATCTAATGTGTTGTTGGTTAATATATGTGATTAAGTAAAGAAGTAATAAAAGGAAAAAATTGATAATAAGATCACACTACTAATTCACCCCCCTCTTAGTTGTGCTCAAAGGTCCCCAAAAAATGTTATCAAAGCGGGGATTTTTGTTGCAACTTGATCTCTGGAGAGTAGATGTGCAGTTTGTTGATGAAATTTATTTATTTTATGATTTATTATTTTAATTAATTAATTAATTTTTGTTTATATATATATATATATAT